>CAUYQV010089528.1:0-18245 GCA_963574575.1 Galagoides demidoff
GTGGCGGGCGCCTGTGGTCCCAGCTACTTGGGAGGCGGAGGCAGGAGACTCGCTTGAGCCCAGGAGTTGGAGGTTGCTGTGAGCTGTGATGCCATGGCACTCTACCCAGGGGGACAGCTTGAGGCTCCATCTCAAAAAAAATTAAAAAATAAAAAATAAAAAAAAAAAGAAAATGAAAGTTTTAAGAATAAATTCACTTATTATTTGAACAAGTATTTATTGACTTATTATGTTTCAGGAACTCTGTGAGTTAGGTAGTAGAAATATAGTGAATCCTACTCTCTTTAAGCTTTAAGCAGTGGTTATCAACCTTCCTAATACTGGGACCCTTTAATACAGTTCCTCATGTTGTAGTGACCCCCAACTATAAAATTATTTTCATTGGTAGATATAAAAATCTATATCTATCCATATATATCAGCAGTTCTCAATCATGAATGATCCCTTTCACAGGGGTCACCTAAATACATCCTGCATATCAGATATTTACTTTAAGATTCATAACAGTAGCAAAATTACACTTACTAAGTAGCAATGAAAATAATTTAATGGTTGGGGTCACCACAACATGAGGAACTGTATTAAAGAGTCATGGCATTAGAAAGGCTGAGAACCACTGCTTTAAGGCATTTGATGGTACAGAAGAGAAAATAGATTGTTGTAACATAAGGCAATAAAGGCAATGCCGGGAGCCGTGGCTCTGATCTGTAATCCCAGCACTTGGGAGGCCAAGGTGGAGGAATTGCCTGAGCGCATAGGTTCAAGACCAACCTGTGCCAGAGCAAGAGACCCCCGTCTCTAAAAAATAGCCAGGCATTGTGACTGGCTCCTGTAGTTCCAGCTACTTGGGAGGTTGAGTTAAGAGAATCACTTAAGCCCAATAGTTTGAGGTTCCTGTGAGCTGTGTTGCCAGGGAACTCTACCAAGGGTAACCAAGTGAAACAAGTAAATGTACAGTAAAATACATAGGACGAGATTCACACTCATCCATGGGGTGCTCAGAGATGACTTCATGCAGGAATCTAAATAATATCAAAACTGAGACCTGAGCAATGATTTTAAGATATTGGGACTGGGAGGAATATTTTAGGCAGAGAAACTATTTTGTGCTGGAATTTGGGGGGAAGGTATTATTAAACCATTTGTAGCCTGAAACAGGCCATGGTGGGAGTAGTTACACTGCAGAAATCTGCAAATAATTCAAATCAGGGTCTTCCCCTTTGCGGGAGACCAGAATATGCCTTCACAAGTATGAAGGATTGTTGAGCTGATGGCAATTAAAGTGAAATAGATACAGGAGAGCTCTCTGCCCTCCATTTGCCTAAAAGCAGGACATAGATTTATAAAGATAAAGGGTATCCTGGTCCTGGTCCCTCTCTACCAGGAAGAACAAAGTTTAATTACTGAAGACAGCTTTAGGTGCTCATCGACCTGTAGATGATACCAGAGGAATTTATATTAGCAGCTTTTACAAACTAGCCCTTATCTGCCATTTATTTGCCTTTGCCCAACTTGCTACCTGGTAGATATTCAGAATCCTTTTCCTTTGTCTTGTCATGTTTCTTAAAATTTTCTGGTCTTTATCAAAGATGTTATATAACCTAATATTCAAAGCGACCTCTTTGAAAACTACTCATTCTCTTAGGTGTCCCCATGTATATATGAAATCTACATGTTAATGAACTTTTTTTTCCTCTCAGTCCTTTTTGATTTTTTGGTAACAAATCCATTATAATTATGAACCTACAGAGATTATTTTTCTCCTGCACCCTCCAATGTCCCCACCTGCACCTGGTTTTACTAGGAGTTCACAGGGAGTCAGTGAGAATATAGTCAATTAGGGAACTTAAAGTGGTCTGCATTGAGTGGGGTCGTAAAAAATGAAGCTAGAAAAGTAAGTAGTAACCAGATCTTGAAAGACCTTGTAATCCATGATAAGGAATTTGGAATTTGTCAGGAAGATAAAGGGGAGGGAAGGAAGAGTTTTAAGGAGGGAAAGTCTTGATTCTATTTCCATACTGAAATGAAAAAGGTAATAAGAATATAGAGAACATTCTGGATGTGTACTTTTTCAAAAACAAGTTGAAGGACATCAAGGAATTTAGAAAATACAGGAAAAGCATTCTCAATATGACAGGAGGACATTTGGGGCAGATTAATCCCATGGCATATTGTGATAGTATGTACTCTAACAGATGGGAAAGGAAGATAAAACATATTATGGAAAATGTTTCATCTGCTGTCACCTGTAAAACAGTATCTATAAATGGAAGTCATATATTGCATTGACCACAATGTCAATTTGAGCATTAAGGCCCAAGAGAAAGCCAGCCAACATATCATTCATTCACTTACTGTGACTATAATTCATTAACTGTGATATAATTCATTAACATTTACTAATTAACTGACAGAGACACTAAAAACTAAGTTGGGGGGCTTTTATTGCTGGTACTGACAATAACTTCATGTCAAAAACAATTTGAATTTTTACTGTATATATTTATGATTTGGTACCTTTCTTGGATAAAAAGGAAATGCATAATTGACTTTAAATATAGCAGGTGGTGCCTGTGGCTCAAGGAGCAGGGCACTAGCCCCTTACGCCAGAGGTGGTGGATTCAAACCTGGCTCGGACCCAAAAAATGCAAAAAAAATTAATATTAACATAGTTCATGGACCTGTTAAACATGTAAATGCTCAAGACCTATTGTAAAGTTTGGTAATGCACAATTATGCAATGCACATAATGCTGTGCTGCTTTCTGTGTTTCAGTGAGTCATTTATCTAGTGAATAAACCTACCCTGCAGCCTTGAATCTGCACTTCAATAAAGTTTGGGTGTTGGTCACTTTGATACTGACAGACTTAAAAGAACTGAGTAGTAGGTGGACACCATATTGTTGGCTGAGAAAACTTAACATTTTAGAGATGACAATGCTCTAAAAATACAAATCTATAAATAAAATGCAATTTCAATAAAATTAGAAAAGAATTTTTGCAAACTAGGTGTGATGACACAGAATCATATGTGGAAAACAAATGTGTAGGAAGAGCTAGGAAAATTCTAGAAATGAGAATGAATTAGGGGAGCCTAACACTACCACATAGTGCCACATATTGTATAGCTATGGTAATTAAAGAATGAGGTTCACATAAATTGAGAGACAGTAATGGAACAGAATAACGAAGCCAGAAATAGACCTAAGTACAAATGAAAATGTAGTGCACAATAAAGTTGGCACTTCAAGTTGATAAATTAAAAAACATTTAAACATTAAAAATGAAGCCATAAAAGTACCCAAAAAAAGTATGGTACAGTTTTTAAAATAATCTTGGCATAGGGAAGGACTTTGAAAACATGAAACCATGGGAAATAAAACATGCAAATTTGAATGAATACAATAAAATATTTCTGCATGATGAAGTATCATAACATAAAAGTATTTTGGAGAGGAAATATCTGTGACATGAGAGATAAAGAAGTTTTTAGTAATATATAAAGAACAAATCAATAGGAAAAGAAAACAATAGAAAAGAGGCAAAGATCATGAAGACAGACTTCATAGAGAAAGAAATAAAAATGTCTTAAATATGTGAAAATATGCTCAACCTCCCTTATTACCAATAAATGCATATTCAAACATCAAAGAAATAGACATTCTCACCTTCAGATTAGCACAGTAACAGTCTGTGACACTCCTGTATTTAATAGGAGAGTAAATTGGTATGACTTTTTATAAGGCAATTTGAAAATTTATATCCAAATTTCAAATTAGGTATCCTTTGACTCAGCAATTCTACCTTGAAGAACTTATACCTCATGCATACTTGTACCTACAGTATATTTTCTAAGATATTCATTGTGTCATTATTTGGGTAGCAGAAAATTTGAAACATACTAAATGTTTATTAGTAGAAAATTGCTTAATAAGTTATTGTGCACTCATACAATGACATAGTATATGGTACCATCAATAAAAAATTAAAACAGATCTGTCAAGACTGAAAGGTAGAATCCCCAAGATATACTGCTAAAGGGCTCCGGAAGAGTTTGTATGCTTTACTGTAAATGCCATTGTGGGAAGTGGATTACACATATGTATAGGAAAATATGTGCAGGTATGTGTATAGAATTCCTTTGGTAGGACATAAGAAAGGAATGGGGAAGAGAACAGATAAGTGAGTGATGGGTTTTTTGTTTTAAATATGTACCTCTTATAGCATATAATTTGGGGGAAATCAACTTAAAGCTTTGCTGGAGAAGATTATGAAAAGATTTCAGAGAATGCTTTTTAGCAAATGCAAAATGTGTTGCTTGAAAGATACAACTTAAGGCCAGGCACAGTGGCTCATGCCTGTAATCTCAGCTCTCTGCAAGGCGGAGGCAGGCAGATCACCTGAACTCTTGGGTTGGAAAGCAGCCTGAGCTAGAGCGAGACCGTGGTTCTTAACATAGCCAGGCATTGTGGTAGTCGCCTGTAGTTCCAGCTACTTGGGAGGTGAAGGAAAGAGAATCTCTGAAACCAAGAATTTCAGGTTGCTGTGATCTGTGATGCAAGGGCACTCCACAGGGTGGTGGTGGTGGTGGCTACAAAGTGAAAGTCTGTCTCAAAAGAAAGAAAAAAAAAAAGAAAGAAAGAAACAACTTAAACAAAAGTCAAAAATGCTTTCCTATAGTATATTTCAATTGTTTTTTTTTTTTTCATGAGGTATCTACAGTATGATGGGAATTAACCTTCTTTATAGCCATCAGTTTGGGTGAGTGCTATGAGGGCTGGTTCTTAACCTCCACTGAATTCATCAGAATTAGCAACGTTTATGTCAATGAAAACTATAGGTGGACAATGTTTAAAGAGATTTTATTCAAGAACTGTAACAATGGAGGAAGAGACCTCAGTATAGAACTGAACTCAATTCTGAATACAAGAAGGAAAAGTGGTGGGTGATAGCCAAGGAGAAGGAATATATATCTGTGAATGGAAACATACTTAGAGGGTAGTATAATTCTTATTAAACCAGTCTAATGCGATTCTTGCTGAAGGTAGGCCAAGGTGATCAAATACCACCGTGAGGATGGTTGAAAATGAGGAATTCAATCAGATATTGAGGGTTATAAAACAAAATATCATGTTATTCTGAAGTCCAAGTATTTGTGATCATCCTTATATAGATCCTTTTCTACAATTCTTACCAAAGATGTTATAGAGACCACATGAGAAGCATCTTTAAAAATGCAGATTGCTAGACTTTATTCCCAGAAATTTTGGTCTAGTAGGTCTAGGTTATTGTTTAGTAATATTTAAAATTTTTCTTAGGCAAATTCAATGCCCATTACAATCAGGGGACCATTGATTTTTAATTTTTTAGGGACCTGATGGTAAAGACACATGGTAAAAGAAAATGCATTTAGGGTATTCTTTTTTAAAAACTCACTTAGCAGGTGGTACCTGTCACTCAGTGGGTAGGGCACCGCCACAGACACCCATGCTGGTAGATTGGAATTGGCCCCCGCCAGCTAAACAACAATTACACATGCAACAAAAAAACAGCCAGGTATTGTGGCGGGCACCTGTAGTCTGAGCTACTTGGGAGGCTGAGGCAAGAGAATCGCTTAAGCCCAAGAATTAGCCCTTGCTGTGAGTTGTGACGCCATGTTTCTGTACTGAGGCTGCCATAGTGAGACTTTGTCTCAAAAAAAAAAAAAAATCTCAGCCCTGAGTTTGAAGGATTGTCTGAGGTCATGGGTTCAAGACCAGTCTGAACCAGAGCGAGACCGAGTCTCCAAAAATAACCAGGCATTGTGGTGGGTGGCCCTAGTCCCAGCTACTCGAGAGGCTGAGGCAAAAGGATAGTTTGAGCCCAGTAGTTTGGGGTTGCTGTGAGCTATGACACAAGAGTACTCTACGGAGTGTGACAAAGTGAGACTGTGTCTAAAACAAACAAAACCCAGCAAGCTCTCCTAATTTGCTTACTTTTTACCAGTCACTGATAAAAGTACTCTACAAACTCATTTAATCTTCATAACAACCCTTTGGGGTAGGCATTATTTATCTGTCCATGTTAAAGATGAGAAATTCAGACAGAGATTTAAAAAAAACCCCTTTGAATAAAGTCAAATGCAGAGTTAGAGAATAAAACAGTAGTTACTAAGGGCACTTGGATGGGAGAAGAGGAAGAAGTAATAAGGATATGTAGATTAAAGGATACAATGTAACAAATATGTAGGATGAAAAAGCCTAGAGATCCAATGTACAATATGAGGACTATAGCTAATAATACTGTATTGTATTTGAGATTTTCGCTAAATGTGTAGATGTTAGCTATTTTCACCATACATACACACAAAATGGATAACTGACATGATGGATATATTACCTTGCTTCACTAATCTCTTTCATACCTTTATGTATGTGCGTATCTCATAACATCATGTTGTATACTTTTCATATACACAATAGAATTTATTTTAAAAAGCCATAAAATTTGCCAAGTTCATTATAGCTGGTAAACCAAGGCTAGGTGGCCCCAGAGTCTCCATTTACTGTTTTTTCCTGGAAATATTTTACAACATCAAAATTGTTCCAATATTCCTTGACCCTCTAATAAATATGCATTCATTGACACTGGATCACACAAAAAACAAAATTTTACAACTGGAATTTAAATACGTCTAATAGAAGTTGGACATTGCAAAATATTCAGGCAGAAGTTTTTTAGATGAAAGTTCATAGTTAATTCTCTTTTCATATGTGATATTTCATATTCAGGTCACAGATTTTGTTCAGACGTAGTGTTTGGAGGTTTGGATTGGAGAAGTTGAGCAATTCATGTTCATATCAAAGGAGAAAAACACAATTTGTTTAGCTTCGGAAAATTCAGAGCTTCTGGCCATATTTTCATGGGATGGATTTGGAGGTCTAGCATTGTGGCTTTGAAGTACCTTTCAAGTTCTAATAATAATCTTTGTCTTAGTGTTTGCTGGTGTTGCGGTTGCCAAATGTGTGAATTCCCAAGTTTTAAATGCTGTTGTATTCCTGCTGTCATACCTGATGATACAACAATTGATCATCCAACCCAAAGAATAAGAAGGCCTGAGGCCTTTAGAGATCAAAGCAACTACCATCAAAAACACGTTACATGATCATGACCCATCAAATACTGCTAGGTATCTGGATTGATCAAATCCCCAGAAGATAATGACATATCCTTCAGCTTAGGTTGAAGAATGATCAGAAGGTGGGGCAGGAGCATTAAAATGAGAAATGGTCCTGCTGGCACCTCTGCTATGAGGGAAATTGAGAAGTGAAAGAAATCGCAGCTCAAAAATATGACGCCAAAACAAGCTGTACCAAACCAAACCATAATCACAGACTATTAAAGCTTACAGACTACTAAAGCTTATAGGCTTTTACACCAGCCCTTTCAGACCCATATTTTCTGGAGGAAAACCACAAACTGGTGTAATACTAACAGCGGTGACTCTGTAGAGATTCACATATTCTAAAGATTTCAGGCTGGGGGCTTGGTTACACCTGTAATCCCAGCACTTTAGGAGGCCTAGGTGTGTGTATCAATTAAGCCCAAAGTTCCAGAGCAATGTGAGCAATGTAGAGAGACCCCTGTCTCTACTGTATAATATAGAAAATAATATTATATATATTATTATATATAATAGGAAAAGGCAAATTTTTTTGTTTTTTTGTTTTGGCTGGGGCTGAGTTTGAATCCACCACCTCTGATATATGAGGTGGCTCTACTCCTTTGAGCCACAGGCACCACCCTTTTTTAAATTTTTTCGAGACATAATCTCACTTCATTACCCTTGGTAGAATGCCTTGGTGTCACAGCTCACAGCAACCTCAAACTCTTGGGCTTAAGCGATTCACTTATCTCAGCCTCCCAAGTAGCTGGGACTACAGGTGCCCGCCACAACACCTGGCTGTTTTTTCTTGTAGTTGTCATTGTTGTTTAGCTGGCTCACGCTGGGTTCGAACCCACCAACCAGCCTTGGTGTATGTGGCTGGCGCAGTAACCACTGAGCTACCGGCGCCAAGCCAGAAACAAAAAGGAATTTTTAAAAGAGAAATACTTCAATGACTGTTCCCACTACCCCTTTGTTGAAAAATTTGGTCAAATTCCTGCCAATACCATCTTGTCACAAAACTAACTTCAGCCTCCAAGATTCCTTAAGCCCCACTCTTGAACTTCTTTGAGGTGTGGCATGAATTCCCCTTTGCTACACGCAGCAAGCTAATACACTGACTTAGCTGACTACAGTTGTGTGCCTGGGAGTCTTTAACTGGCTGTGTTTAATATGGTACCTCTTTTAACACATAGTAAGAAACCCTCTATAGGGGTGTTCTAATCATTCTTCCTTATCATGTACAGGCTGTAGTGAGGAATGTATGTATATTATCCAAGTGCATTGTGTGCACTTATATTTACTACTAATCGTTCATTTTATGGTGCTGATTTCATTAGTGTTATACTGGCGATTAGATGTTTGTATAGATGACCCAAATTAGCACAGTTATATGCCTTTTTGAGAACGTGAATTTGACCACATTCAATAATATCATGAGTATATTAATACTGAGTCAGACTCTCTGTACTCAACAGTGACTAATCCATCATTTTTCAGGAGTGGTTTAAGTACTTAGAGATCTATAACTGTTCAGTGCCTTGCATGAGAAATGTTCACTCTCTTTCCTTACCTCACCAGACAGCCATTGATAGAGAACTTCAGTGTCTAGCCCTGTCACTTTGACATCTTTCCTCAGAGCTAAATTTACCTTCAACAATAAAGATGCAAGAAATAATTCTTCAAAGGTTATACGTCAGAACTCTGTCTATTTCTATCTCTGTCTCTGTCCATAACAGAAATACTCCATCTCTATACACACATAAACACAAACATTTTATTTTTTCTTCAGAAAAGTAATCCCTTTTGCATATTTTTTCTAACTTGGAATACTACTGAAAAGTCACCTTTTAATTGTCTCCCATAAACAAGCAGCTGTGGTGACCTTCTAATTAATAATTCATTTTTCTTTGACATGCTCTTGCTCTATTGCCCAGGATAGAGTATAGTGGTGTATGATCATAGCTGACTGCAACTGCCATCTCCCTGGCTCATGCGATCCTCTTGCCACAGCCTTCTCAGTAGCCAGATCTTTAGGCTCAACCACTGTCCCTGGCCATTTTATGATTTTTTTTTTTAATACTATGAGTTTCTTTGTAATGGGAAGAATACTAAGTTATTTTTAATTCAGAAAAGATAGATCTTAGAATAAAAGATGTTATGTAGGTAGTACGTGTTTGCTCTTGAAACGAGAGGTAAGCTACTATAGACTGAACTGTGCAGACACCCTACCCACCCATTCGTATGTTGACACCATAATTCCCCCACTGTGACTATACATGGTGATAAACCTTTTATAATTTAACGTTAGTAAATCAAAACCACAATGAAATATCAGTTGACTCCAAAGGAGAATGACTTTTAACAAAAAGTCCTGTGCAGCCCCCATAGGTCAGTGGTTAGCATGCCAGCCACATACACCCAGGCTGGGGGGTTTGAACCTAGCCCAGACCAGCTAAACAACAGAGACAACTGCAACAAAAATATAGTCAGGTGTTGTCATGAGTGCCTGTAATCCCAGGTACTTGGGAGGCTCAGGCAAGAGACTTGCTTAAGTCCAAGAGTTTGAGATTGCTGTGAGTTGTGAGCACTCTACTGAGGGTGAGACATAGTGAGACTCTGTCTGCAAAAAAAAATTCCAAATCATGGCTCAGCAGCTGTAGTTCAATGGTTAGGGCACCAGCCACATGCACCAAGGCTGATAGTTTCCAACCCAGACAGGGCTTTCTAAACAATAATGACAACAATAACAAAAATTTAAAAATAGCTGGGCATTGCGTTGGACACCTGTAGTCCCAGCTACTGGGAATCTGAGGCAAGAGAATTGCCTAAACGCAATAGTTTGAGGTTGCTGTGTGCTGTGATGCCATGGTAATCTACTGAGGGCAACATAGTGATACTCTGTCTCAAAAAAAAAAAAAAAAAAAAGAAAAGAAAAACGTCCCAAAACAATAAATGGATGCATGGATGGAGAGAGATACAAATACTCATACACTATTGGTGAAACTGCAAAGTAGTGCAACCTCTATGGAAATAGTATAGAGATTGCTTGAGGAACTAAAAGCAGACCTATCATTTGATCTAGCAATCCCAGTAGTGATTTATCAAAAAGATACCTTCACTGGAATATTTGTGCAGCACAATTCACAGTTACAAAGATGTGGAAACTACCCTATTGCCCAGCAATACATAAATGGACCAATAAAAGGTGGTATATATACAGAATGGAGTACTACTCAGCCATAAAAAAGATGAATAATACCTCTTGTATTAACCTGGGTGGACCTGGAGACCATTCTTCTAAGTGGAGTATCACAAGAATGGAAAAACAAACACCACATGTACTCACCACCATTTGGAACTAATCAACACTTCACATATGGAAATTATACTCATCAGAAAGTAAGTAGGGGGGTGGGAGGGGGTAAATTCTCACTTAACAGTTACAATGCACACTATCTGGGTGATGAGCACACTTATACATTTACTGAAATGAAATAGAAGCAATTTATGTAACCAAAATATTTATACTTATGTGATGTTCTGAAATTTTTCAAAATGGATGTAATTAAGGATAAGTGAAGTCAGAGGATGGGGTTCCAATCCCATCTGATTGGTGGACTTCTAGGATGAGAAGAAATCCATCTCTCCATACACACAGATTGAGGAAAGTCCCTGGGGATGCACATTGAGAAGATGGCTGCTGGTAAGCTAGGAAAGACTTTGTGAGAATCTGACCATACACTGGCACCCTGTTCTCTGATTTTTTTAGCCTCCAGAACTGTGAACATAATTTTTGTTTGTTTGTTTAATCCATCTAGTCTATGGTATTTTTTTGTAGCAGCCCTAGCAAACTACAACGCATGTTTTCAGTCATATATGAATTGTCCCCTGCCTGTTGTCCAAAAAGATTTGAATTGGCTGAAATAGGGCTATAATTGTAAGTTCTGTTAAATGAGGGGAATTGACTTAGACTCCAAGGAGGATGTCTTTGGAAGAGGTGTGAAGTGGTTGTAAAGATGGTGGGAGCAGTACACACAAGGGCATAAGTTGGTGGCAGTATGACCTATGGGCAGGTGTGATAAGAAGACCAATGTGAGTGTAGAGATGTAAGACCACCAGATAATTCAGCTTGCATTTTTCCATCAAATTCCCTTTCAATATTGTTACTAAACATTCACAATTGACAAAGAGAAAGTGTCAAGTTTAATAATGTTCTCTGAAATTTATTAAGCCATATTTTAGTTGACGGTATATTATCAATTTTAAAATTCTAAAATATTGAGAGAAACTGTGTAAAGAGTACAGAATTCCTTAGTATTATTTCTTGCAGCTGGGTGTGAGTCCACTGTTAACCTCAAAGTAAAACGTTTAATTGAAAAATTGAAGACTCAAAAGTTTGAAATAGAATTTGGGTTAATATTCCGAAGTTTACAACTTAAAATTATGATATTTTAAATATTGAGAAACATTATGATAATTCTGGACCTGCACATATTGTGTTTTGAAGAAATGAGATTACTGATTACCAAAGGCCCAGTTTATCTGTGTACTCAGAGAAATAGCAATCCTACCTTTTTTTTTTTTTTTTTTTTTTTGAGACAGAGCCTCAAGCTATCCCCCTGGGTAGAGTACTGTGGCTTCACAGCTCATAGCAACCTCCAACTCCTGGGCTCAAGCAAGTCTCCTGCCTCAGCCTCCTAAGTAGCTGGGACCACAGGCACCCACCACAATGCCCAGCTATTTTTTGGTTGCAGCTGTCATTGTTGTTTCGCGAGTCCAGACTGGATTCGAACCTGCCACCTTAGGTGAATGTGGCTGGTGCCTTAGCCACTTGAGCCACAGGTTCCGAGCAGCAATCCTACCTTAAGGGAGGGCCTAATAGGCTCTTGTTAGACTACCAATTAGGGTCCTTATTTTGTCAGTCTTCAAAAATCTCTGTTACTGTTTTATATTTTCACTTTAGTTTTGATGATACAGTATTATTCCTACATAAAGTACATTACAAAAAGAAAAAAGGCTGGGGTGGCGCCTGTTGCTCAGTGAGTAGGGCACCAGCTCATTTATGGAGGGTAGCTGGAGGATGGCATGTTCAAAACCGTCCCGGTCAAATACCAGCAACAACAACAACAAAATAGCTGGGTGTAGCTGACTGTAGTCCTAGCTACTTGGGAGGCTGAGGCAAGAGAATTGCTTAAGCCCAAGAGCTGGAGGTTGTTGTGAGTTTTGTTGCTCAGGCACTCTACTGAGGGAGACACAATGAGAGTCTGTCTGTTAAAAAAAAAAAAAAGAAAGAAAGAAAGAAAGGAAAAGGGTGAAATGCAAAGGCGATAACTGAACAAGCGAAATAATATCTACTCATATAATTTGATGTGCTCTTTGACCTTTGTACTGGGCCACTGCCATCTGTACCCTATCAGCAATTACCTATTAAACTATGGAAAATCATTTTATCATTGAAGTAGACTCGTATTTCATAAAGAGAAAGAATTAAGTGTATGAATTTTGAGGTCAATGGGAAAGTAAAGGTCAATAATAATGTTGAGAAAATGATATGCGTTAAATGTCGATGTTTTATTAGGCATCTGGTTTATTGAGTGGTAACTACAAAATGACTCTTGGGAGTCTGTGTTAGAAACATTAAAGTCTAAAAACTCTAAATTTCCTTTTTAAGAAATACTTCAACCCGTGCTCTCATGGACAGCACATATACAAAGATTGGAATGATACAGAGATTAGCATGGCCCCTGTTCAAGGATGACTGTCAAATCTGTGAAGTGTTCATATTTAAAAAAAGTTACTTCAACCTAATTTTCAGCAGCATGAATATGACTTAATAGCAGTGTTTGAGAAGATGGATGGAGAAATGGTTTCATTGATTTTGCATTAATAACTTACTAAATACATTTAATTATTCTTTTTTTGACAAAGATTTAGGGAATGTTTACTAAGGTCCAAACACAACTGCACTAGACATAGAAAAAGGTATGTTTTCTAGTCAGTTTAGACCGATTGGTCTCCCAAGTGGAATGTTCAATATGCAATATGTTTGAGGGGGCTTAGCCTACTCCGTGAAGTAGGAGTCACTGGATGTTGTAAGGCCTTTAAAACAGTATTACCAGTTAGGCATTTATGCCAGGAACTTTAGCCATTATTTTCTTTAATTCTTACCAGAAGGCTATGGAGATGGGAGTTAGCCTAGTTTTACAAAGGAGGAAATGTGAAATTCAGAGTGATTAAGTCAGTTGCCTAAGGTCCCAAAACTTCTAGTCAATCATGAATTTCAACCTTGTCTACTTAATTCTAAGACCTGTTATTTTCTTCTTTACCATGCATTATTTCTTCAATCTGCTAACAATCAAATTATATAATTATCTTTTTTTTTTTAATTTACTCCTGCCCACTCAGCATGTACATTTAAAAATAGAAATTTGTCTTACTCATTGCTGTCTCCCCAGTGTCCAGATCAGTCTATGGCATATATTTGGTATTTATGACTATTGGTTGAATGCATATAACATATACATCAAAATTTCTTTCTTATCATTATTGTTATTATAAACTAATCCAAAGAGGGGTATGTGCGTTCCAGTTAGGGCTGTATGAAATTTATTAGACAGCAGGGAATATAAAATGCTGTTCAAACTTTTCTATTCATGTTTGAATATTGTTCTAGCCAAATGAAGAGTGATGGTCTAGGTGACTGGAGGTAGGCACTGATGCCATCCTGGGGATGTTGAACTTTGTCCCTAAAGACATGGAAACAAAGTTTAAAGCAGGAAATATGGAGTGATGAGGCAAGGATCATTCCTTAGAGTGGAATTGCAGTTGAGAAGTTTGATCTTCAACAAGCAGAAAAAGAGGAGCCACTGAAAATGTTTTAGCTAGGAAGCAACACGATAAATTTGCATTTTAGGTAAAAAAGTCATTCTGTCAGCCCAGTGAAGGATGACAAGGACCAAGAAACGTTTAAGGCAAAAACTAATCTCCTTGTAATTTCAGCCACTGATTTAAAGAAAAAACCAACTTTCCCATGAGACAATTTTTAAAGATAATTTCAAATTGGCCTCTTGAATCAAATGAATTGTCTTCTCCCTATATTATAACCTATTGTGTATACCCAACAGCCATTTTCTCATACTTTCCCCCATGTTTCTTTAATACAATCCTGCCTCAATTCTTTCTTTTTCTTTCTTTCTTTTCTTTTTCTTTTTTCTTTTTCTTTTTTTTTTTTTTTTGGTACAGGTACTCATTCTTTCACCCAGGCTATAGTACAGTGGTATCATCATAGTTCACTGTACATTTCAACCCCTTGGTTTAAGCCATTGTACTGCTTCAGCCTCTCAAAGTACTTGGATTACTGGCATGAGCCACTATGCCTGCTTCTTTTTCTTCTCTGTCTCTCTCACTCTCTCTCTCTCTCTTTATTTATTTATTTTTTGGGGGGTCCATTAATTTGGAGAGATTTCTTAGGTTACTCTTTTTAAGTCACCTCCCAGATTGGTCTGGCATCTTTATTCCTTGATGTTTGAAACTGATGTCCACCTAAATTTTCTCCTGTTTTATGATCAACCTGTTCTACGATCCTGCCAGAAAACAATAGTATCTCTGTCGTAGTGTGTCGAAACCCTATGCAAATCTACTCTACAACATAGTAATAATGATAATATAAATATTTATTTGGCTGAAGCAGGGTTGGCAAGTGAGGCAGAGCCCATGAACGTCTCAAGTGCCAGTTCAATATGCTGCCTTTGTCTATCCTGGGTCACTGTCATGCAGAAAGGGTTGAATGTATAATTAAAGGATTGGCAAAATATTTCTAATTAGCAAGAAGCTGTGCAGGAAGAAATTAATTTTTTAAATTTTTTAAACTGTGATAAGTTCCTTAGCCTCTTATGTATCTTAGATTTGGTGAGGTGCTTATAGAGGCTGTGTTGCGGTGACTAACTAACTGTGGGACTGACACATTTGATGGGTTTGACTGCAGGTAGTCTCGAGCTTGTGAGTCCTGGGTTCACTTGTACAGGTGCTTATAACCAAGATGTTGCAGTGAGCTGGACTGTTGTCCCATAATCCAGATAAGTCGCTTAGCTGAAAATTTTGTTTAATCTTCTTTCACTCCCCTAACTCCATCATAACTGTGCTGTCTTTGCAAATCCTCCATTCAGCTGACTGCTATTAGAGAACCAACTAAACAGAGAGGACTCATTTAACTGACACAAAAGAGCTCTGAGAGTCTCCTTTCCCCAACCTCATTCTGCCTAAATTACCACATGATGAACATGCATTTATTTCTGTAATAATAATTAGCATTATTGCAGTTCATATTTTCCAAGAGTGGTAATATTTCATTTTTAAATCTCCAAGGCTCCATGAGTTAGGTCAGTAGTTTTTCTGTATAACAAATTCGGAAACTGAGGCACCATGGGGTTAAAATGGAAATGACTTACTCATTGTCACAGTGCTGAGATTAAAGCCCAGGAGAAGAGACCCAATTCTGTGCTCAGACCAATGAGCAATACTCCCTCCTCACATGAGTTTTGGGGTTTGTATTAATTTTAGCTTATAATAGTGTGACTACTACCTAAGAGCAATTTTCTATAGATCTGAAAAAGTTTCAAATCCATCATGTTAAGCACCATTCTAAAATTATTTCTACCTTTTAGCTTTGTAATTTATCTTTAAATACCCATAGATACCCAAGGCACATAAATCAAGGAATTGCTAACATGTACAACAGTACTTTTATTGCACATTTTCCGCAAAAGAATTAGCTGAAAGAAATAGAGAGAAATGGAATCAGATTGGGAAGAGCAAAGTACACTAACAAAACCTCTTTTCTTACAATTTAGTCAAAATAAAGGGTAATATAACTACAAAAATATGCTATATCTTTAAATACTTTAAATTCTTTTGGTTAACTTTTCTCTGTTACTCTCCAATCTATTCAGAAAGACTCATACTAAACCTGAAATGTTCATATTCTTATTCAATGTTATAGAATTTTCTCATTTTAATCAGTAGTGTGTTATATTTTTATTTAACCTTTTTCTGATTACTCTTTTCATCTTCAAATCATCCTGCTGTTCTTGGGAAAATTATCCAAAGAAAACAGGTTTTTGAAAGCTGTTTATTTTTATATACATATTTAATTGGAAATTAAAAATTGTATGTATTTATGATATGCATCATGAAGTTTTGTTTTATGTACATATCATGGAATGGGTACATCAATCTAATTAATATATGCATTACCTCACATACTTATCATTTTTTGTGGTAAGAACACTTAAAAACTACTTTCTTAGCAATACAAAGCAATCTCTTAATTTTTTTTTTTTTTTGAGACAGAGCCTCAATCTATCCCCCTGGGTAGAGTGCTATGGCATCACAACTCACAGCAACCTCCAACTCCTGGGCTCAAGAGAGTTTCCTGCCTCCGCCTCCCAAGTAGGTGGGACCACAGGCACCCGCCACAAGGCCTGGCTATTTGTTTTTTTTTTTTTTGGTTGCAGCCATCATTGTCATTTGGCGGACCTGGGCTGGATTTGAACCCGCCACCTTAGGTATATGTGAAAGGCGCCTTAGCCACTTGAGGCACAGGTGCCCAGCCACAAAGCAATCTCTTTTCAAATATATGTATAATACATTGTTGTTAACTATAGAATACATTGTTGTTAACTATAGTCGCCATGTTTTACACTATACCTCTTGAATTTATTTTTTCCATGTAAGTGAAATTTTGTATCCTTTAGTCCCCATTTTCCTTCTCCTACCTCCCTCACGACAGCTATGGGTAACCACCATTCTGCTTTATACTTCCATAAGTTCAACTTTTTTAGATTTTACCTATCAGTGAGATCCTACAGTATTTGTGCCTGACTTATTTCACTTAATATAATGTCCTCCAAGTTCATCCTTGTTCTCACAAATTATGAGATTTCCTTTTTTTAAGGCTGAATAGTATTCCATTGCAAAAATAGTCATTTTTTTTTTTTATCTTCTAGGTGGAAATGTGGCACTTATAACACTATCACCCTGTAACCATCTGTTCTTTTCTTCCAATCAGACAGGCTCTCATTTTTCAGACTATGCAGGGCTGTGGAGGCAATTGTTAGGACCATACTCACAGGGTACATTGGGCTCTATAAGTAAATACTGTTTTATTGCTATTGTACAGTGTGAGCATGAAGGGTATTGTTGATATTGATTTCTCATCATTCTCTTATTTATAGTCCACACATATATTTGATTTAATGTAGGGAAGTGGCCCTGGTATGTTAATTTTGTTGTAGGTTTCTAAACAAGTAACAATTAATAAATATTGCACATTTGAATATTTTTTCTATTCCCAATCTTCATTATAAATTTATTTGAGTTCTAAATCAGTGTTCGTAGTCTATACCTAGGTAATATGAACCACACTAGTTCAGTTGATCTCTGTTCCCCAATTTACAATGTCAATATAGTTGGAAGAATCCAAAGACTGAGGTTAGTGGACAACTTCACATGAATTCAGTACATAGTTATTGATTGTCTAATGGTCAATGCAATGAGACAGAGACAGCAATTACATATTTGATACAACCTCTGAGCTCAAGATATTTACTGTTCATTCAATATTTGCTCAATGAATATATATTGATCACCTACTATGTGACAGATACAGTTCCAGGCATTGAACATTAAAGTAGTAAATGAAACAGTTAAAGAAAAAAAGCCAGCCCTCAAGAAACTTATAATCCAGCAGAAAGAAATAGACAATAAAGAAATGAATAAAATATCCAGGTGATTAGTGCTATAGAGAATAATAAAACAGAAAAGGTGATCGGATATGAAAGTGTCAAGTATTAGGGATGTTGTGTTTAGACTGAGTGTGGTGGCTCATGCCTATATTCCTAGCACTCTGGGAGGCTAAAGTGGGTGGATTGCCTTCAGCTCAGGAATTCTAGACCAGCCTGAGCCAGAGCAAGACCTCCTCTCTTTAAAAAAAAAAAAAAAAAAAAAAAAAAAAAAAAGCAAGCCGTTAGGAAATTTTAAAATAAACCATGGTGACAAAGTGTTTTTGGTGGGTGGGAGGGGTTGTGTAAATGAAAAAAAAG
>CAUYQV010089530.1:0-42352 GCA_963574575.1 Galagoides demidoff
CAATGTGCTGGTTTTATATACAATTTGAAATATTTTCATCAAACTGGTTAACATAGCCTTCACGGCATTTTCTTAGTTATTGTGTTAAGACATTTATATTCTACATTTAGTAAATTTCACATGTACCCTTGTAAGATGCACCGTAGGTGTGTTCCTGCTGATTACCCTCCCTCCCCTTCCCTCCCTCTCCCCTTTCCCCATATTCTTGGGCTATAATTGGGTTATAGCTTTCATATGAAAGCTATAAATTGGTTTTATGGTAGGGCTGAGTACGTTGGATACTTTTTCTTCCATTCTTGAGATACTTTGCTTAGAAGAATATGTTCTAGCTCCATCCATGTAAACATGAAAGAGGTAAAGTCTCCGTCTTTTTTAAGGCTGCATAATATTCCATGGTGTACATATACCACAATTTATTAATCCATTTGTGGGTCGATGGGCACTTGGGCTTCTTCCATGACTTAGCAATTATGTATTGGGCTGGAATAAACATTCTGGTACAAATATCTTTGTTATAATGTGATTTTTGGTCTTCTGGAATTGTAGGATCGAATGGCAGGTCTATTTTTAGATCCCTAAGTATTCTCCAAATATCTTTCCAAAAGGAATGTATTAGTTTGCACTCCCACCAGCAGTGTGGAAGTGTTCCCTTTTCTCCACATTCACACCAGCATCTCTGGTTTTGGGATTTTGTGATGTGGGCTAATCTTACTGAAGTTAGATATATCATCATCTCGTGAGGAAACTGATAAAAAGACACATTTCTAGGCTTTACAAACCTAATCTTTCTAATTCAGATGTCTGAATTAGAGTCCAGAAGTCTACATATTACACTCATGTAATTCTTACTGCACTGACACTTGAGAGCCTTGCCCTAGCAGAACTTCTTGGTTACCTTTGGAAGAGAGCACTGCTTTCTAATTGCCCTTCAGTTTTCAGCAAGTAGTATATTGTCATAGAGAATGAGGATAATGCTGAGGGAAGGAGGGTGTGGGGTGGGGTCTTGGTGTGTGACACACCTTTTGGGGGCAAGACACAATTGTAAGAGGGACTTTACCTAACAAATGCACTGGTTTCTTGTACCTCAATGAATCCTGACCATTAAAAAAGAGAGAGAGAGAATGGGGATAATGTAATAGGACACCCAGATTAAGGATCGGCACATAGCAGGAGATTAGTAAATGGGGGACCACTTAGTTGTACATACATGAATACATTTTGTCATATATATATTTAAATTTATTCTTAGAACCAGCAACTTCAACTGGGTAGTCTTACCTTCTTGCATAAGCTTTTCTTATCTTTTTTTGGTTTTGTGCTATTGCCTTGCTAATCTGTACTGAAGTCCTTCTTTATTTTTAAGTTTTCATTGCTATGTTGTTTCAGCTGAGCTAATAGACGATAAGGGAATGGATTTTGACCTCAGAACGAGGCTGGAAATACAACAAAAGGGAGTAGTATCCCTTTGGGGTCTAGCTAAGGTGACAGAAGGAACACAAGGCGGGCAGGTGTTCTGAGGGTAAGTCAGCTCACCTTCCCTCTACAGGGAGAATCACCTTTGGGCTCTTTCTTGACTTTGCACTTGCAGAGCCTGGTGGTGCCTCATGCCTCTGAGAGTGCTGTCCTGTCCAGAGGAAGGAGAGCATTATGAAAGCTACCTAGAGAGGTACTTGAGTGATGGCCCTACTTTCCCTACTCCACTCTAGCCTTTGTCCTTAACCTTAAGCATTAAACAGAGTCAGACATCCAGGTGAAAGCAACCGTATCTGCCATTGTCTCTCCCTCCCCCTCAGGAAGTAATTTTCTTGATCTACCATGTAATTCAGAAGAGGTTTCAGAGGAAGAGACACAGAGATCTCTCTAAAGTGAGAAACGAATAATGTTTAATCCTAAAGCAGAGAAGAATAAGATGGATATCACCGAGTTTGCTTTTTTCTAAATATGGATGTGTTTCAAAACCAATGTGTGAACTGTGGTTCTGCTATATTATCCTTTCTCTAAAATACAATAAACTTGGCTCTTTGTAACATAGGGAACCAGTAGAGGAAAAAAAAGCAAAGAAAATAAATCATTTAGGAAGATGGAATATCTATTTGATTAGTCTTGTCTCAGGAATAGAAAATGACTGTGTGATGTTCACCCGATCTTCAGGTGATAAATCTCAGTGTCTCTTTGCTTCCATCTGTTACGTGGAGAGCATCCCCTGTACACGAATTCAGTTTAATTTCAAGGATCATTGGGAGGGGAACGTATTTACATGTCTGGGTGCTGTCATGCCCATTTTTATCCAGGTGTCATCTGTAGTAAGTGCTTAGTGTAGTCATTCTTCGAAACGTTCCTCTTCAGTATTTTTTTTCCCCTCCAAGTTAGGTATTTGACAGTGTTCATCAGCAGGAGAAGATAAATTCATTTTGGGATAAACGAAGTTAACTTTGCTGTGAGTGTATATGGCCCATATTCACAATGCAAAGTGCAAGAGCAGATGCTGGTTGGAGTGAGAGCTCCCGAACAATAAAGCTCGGCAGCGCGAGAGCTGCAACAGCTTATTGAGGTCTCTCCTGCGAACGTGTACTTGGCTGCCCGGATGTACTGAGGACACCGCATCCTAAGGCTGACGTGAACCTAAGGGGCAAAGTTCCTATTTCTCAGCGACAGCCCTCATGATTTGGCCAATGTGTGCCTTTCACCAGGAGACCAGTACAAAACCCCTGTGGCCAGGAAATCTTCTTCGCCTGATGAGCATGTCAGACAAGGGAGTCACAGTGAGAATGTTTGCCTTGGAGATAATGGTCACAATATCATCTCCTTCAGGAGATAACGGTCACAATATCATCTCCTTCATGGGGAGAATGACAAGTGGGTTGTCTGCAGGGGTCATGCTGCAAAATGGTTTGTGCCAAGACTCTGTAAACACTGTTCGCGTCCTTAGCGTCCTAGCAGGTTTTGACTGACCCCTTAGCAGCAGCCGTGCCAATTCTTGTGATGTTCCCTGAATTTTGTGGGCAGTGAGCAGATAGTAACTGCTAATGGAAAGCAACATGCTGGCCTAATTCCTTCACAAAAGCCAAGGTAAAGAAGGCTCCTCAGTACCTAATACTCTTTTCAGAATGGGAGGATTCTGAACATTTGCCCTTTTCAGAATATGAGGATCACAGGATCTTTCTAAAATGTGGAGGAGGGCATCAATGACCTGTAATTACCTTGGGGAAAACAAAGTTTAAGGAAAAAAAAAAAAAAGTCCTTTGGTGCCAGGACAGCCTTGGACTGTTGGTCTCTGCTGCCCCCTACTGCCCAGGTTTTGTGTCACATCTCCTACTGGATCCTGAGTTTCTAGCTTGGCATTCTCAGGGCACTCGGGGAGGATAATGACTTGCAGACTGTCCAAATGTTTTCCTTCAGGCAGGGCCTCTCCACATTTGTTTCCTCAATTTTGGAGAATGTATGTGAACTGGAGAAAACATGCAAGGTGGGCGTGATCAGGTTTCTGTGGGCTGGTGGAAAAAGTTTCTCTTGAGTGATAAGGAACTGACAGCAGGCCTGAGCTAAAATTGGTCTTTGGAAGGCCAGCACCCCCTGGCTTGGGCGGGCAGCCAGCTGGTGAATTCAGGGATCAGTTTTAGCCCTAAGGAAAAGGATCTTCCAGGGCACTAGTTGATTTTTGCTGCAAACCCCCACAAAGTTATGCTAGATTTGGTTCTATTTTTAAGAGGCAAGCAAGTCTAAGGCAGATTATACAGTATGGAGTGAGCGATTCTTTCCTGTCTTTATTACACATTCACATACTCGGAACTCAGTCCTTCATGTATTCACATGTTCCTGAGGTCATTTTCTGAGGGCCTTCTGTATGTCAAGTATCCTGCCACTGAATGTTCAAAAGTGAAAAAACAGGTAACAGTTTCTGCTTTTGTGAAACTTACAATCTGGTGGAAGAGACAGATAGTAAAGAAAATAGCATCATTGTATTTCATGATAACTGTTCTTTTGCAAGTAATTAGGTACTATGAATGAACATAATTCCCTTGGTTAGGTAGAAGCTTATCAGGGTTCTACAGATCAAGTTTGAGACTTTATCTGAGACCCACAGATAAAGTTAGCAGGGCTCCGCTTTGCTCAGTATACCTGTTCTCCTATCCCATGGTTAGAAACAAAGGGTATTTTGGAATATAGTTTTATGCAGAGAAACTAGTTCTCTTTTAGACATGAAGATTTATATTCTAGACCACCTTTTTCTTCTCTCTCTGTCCACAGAGAATAGAACTGAAAGATTACTGGGAGGCAGGCTTTAGCTCCATCTGTATCTACGTATTTACATATACATATAAACATACTTTTCATATTTGTCTTCCTGTGTTTGAACAGGCTGTTTTTGGAGTAGTGAGCTCCCTGACCCCAGTGGTATACAAACAGAGGTCAGATCATCACTTGGTAGGGTTGTAATAGGTGAAGTTTCTTACATTTGTTGTAGGTTGGAATAGAGTTTGTTTAAGATTCCTTGCAGATGTAGGATTTGATTATGTCACATAAAGGTAGAATTGGTGTGATTTTTTTTTTGTGTGGCTTCTGGAAATGTCTCCTTCACCTCAGTGATATTACACATATTCCCACAGTTCACTAGACTTCCCAAAGCTCCATGTTCATATTGATTCATTTATCCCTAAAGTGTACTTTATTCTTTTTTTTTTAAATTGAGATAGTCTCACTTTGTCACCCTCGCTAGACTGCTGTGGTGTCATAGCTCACAGCAACCTCAAACTCTTGCGCTCAAGTGATTCTCTTGCCTCAGCCTCCCTATTAGGTGGGACTGCACCCACCTGCCACAACATCCCGCTATTTTTTGTTGTTGCTTTTTTAGCAGGCCCAGACTGGGTTCCGCCAGCCACGGTGCATGTGGCCAGCACCCTAACCACTAAGCTATAAGTGCCCCCAAATGCACTTTTTTTCTTAATGATGCAAATTATACTCCAGGATTCTTTTACATGCTGGAAAAAAGTCACATTTTATGCAGATATGGTCTGTGTACTGTTTGTGATGACTTCTTTTACTATGTTCATATACTTGAAAAGGTTTCTCCCTTACCTTCAGATAAATTTTCTCGAACTTGCCAAGTTCATGCTCTGAGGCCATCAGATAGGCCACAGACAAGGATCCCTGCTGTGCAGAAGAAATCGTGGCTACTTAGTGAGAAGTTATACATGGGTGGTGGTTATGGCCATTTAACACTTGGATTCATTTCCTTGCCCCTTTCTAGAACCACTTAGGAATATCTTCAGGCAGTTCTCCATGTACAATTTTTTTTTTCCCAGAGGCAGGATCTCATTCTGTCACCCAGGCTGGAGTGCAGTGGTGTGATCGTTGAATTTCTAGGCTCAAGTGATCTTCCTGCCTCACCCTTCTGAGCAGCTAGGACTATAAGTATGTACCACCAAGCCCAGCTAATTTTTAAATATTTTAAGAGATTGAAGTGTCACTATGTTGTCCAGGCTGATCTCCAACTCCTGGCATCTTGTGATCTTCCTGCCTCTGCCACCCAAAGTGCTGGGATTATAGGCATTAGCTATCACACTCTGCCCCATGAAAATTTTTTTAAAAAATCTATTTCCCAGCTGGGCACAGTGGCTTAAGCCTGTAATCCCAGTACTCTGGGAGGCTGAGGTGGGTGGATTGCTTAAGCTCAGATGTTCGAGACCAGCCTAGGCAAGAACGAGACCCTGTCTCTAAAAATAGCTGGGTGTTGTACCGAGTGCCTGTTATCCCAGCTACTCAGGAGGCTGAGGCAAGAGAATCCCTTGAGCCCCAAAGTTTGAGGTTGCTGTGAGCTATGACGCCATGGCACTCTACCGAGAGTGACAAAGTAAGACTCTATTTCCTCTACAAGCTGGAGGGGGCAGTATTTGTTAAGGAAAACCGGGGGCACTGCCTGCAGAAATATGAGTTACTTAGACCTTAAGAGGCCCTATTTTTAATGATTTCTGTGCACTGGAGGCTCTCATTCTCTTCCATTGTTCACACGTGAATGAGGCCGTGGCCTTCAGTAATAAACCTTTTGGGGGGCCAAGATTACTTTGCCTTATGATAAATTTCCCTGGCTCAGAGTCAAAATCAGTGAGTACCTGAGAAAGAGAGACTTTTCCACATAGGACATAGGTGCTAGAGCATGATTCTTTTGCTCTTTGACCCAAGTTCTGAGCCATTTCAGTCTCAAACCTTCCAGGAGAAATAGTGCTTTCATCCCTTAGATCTATTCAAAACTGAAACTGCCTGGGAAATACTTAATAATGAAACTCATGGAAGCTAACTTTTTTTTTTGGATCCTTTACCCTTGGTAAGTTTGATAAAACAGGTTGCAACTAACTTGCCCAGCCCCTAAAAATTAATGGTTTCAAATGGTAGCCATGCACTATTTCCCACAAGCTTATAGGTTGACAGGGTGACACTGCCAAGGTGTACCAGGCTAGGGCAGCTCGGCTATGCTTGCTCATGTATCTGAGGGCATCTGGTACGTTGACCACACCCTGGCTGATCTGTAATGGCCTCAGCAGAGAAGATCCAGGTTCTCTGTGTGGTCTTTCATCTTCCAGCAGGCTGGTCTAGGCTATTTTCATGGTGGTGGATGAGTTCCAAGACAGAGAGGTAAAGTGTGCAAAGCCCTTACAGGCCTAAGCTCTGAAAGGAGACATCATTTCTCTCCTTTGTTCTGTTGGCCAAAGCTAGTCACATGGCCTGCCCAAATTCTTAAGGTTAGGAAACAGAGTCTACCTCTTGAGGAAGGAGCTGCCAACTCCTGAGGCAAAGCAGGCATGATATAGAGAGGGGTACAAACTGGGACTATTTATCAAATCGAGCTACCAATGACAATTAAAGTCAGACACATAATTACAAATTGGCGGATTTATTTTATTTGTCAACGTAATAGTTTATTTTCACTGAATTCATGTGAAAATGAGAATACTCAAAGCTCATAAAAGGGAAATTGAGACATATTTGCAGCTTCCTGCAGGTGTAGGAGCACAGAGCTCTGAGAACTCAGCAGGCAGAGGGGCCAAAGCATCCTTTGTTATTACCCTGTTTCTGGAGGTGTCTCCAAGCAGCAAATTCAGGCAGATCAGCAAGGGAGCACAAGCACCCCTACGTCATGAGGCCGCTTGGACCTAGGTAAGAAGGTGGGAACCATCTGTGAAAGAAGCCCCCCCCCAAAAAACATGTATGGTTCCATGGACACCTGCTCTCTTGGGGTCCTTGGTCTTCACACACCCCACCGCTCTGCTTTCTTTGTCCCACATAACTGGCAAAAGTTGTTGTACCATGACAGCTGTCTGAATGCCAGGCTTGGGTTCAGTACACACGGGGTCTGTTCCCAGCCACACTGCTTGGTGGCTGCTGCCTGACCTTGATGGGCCATTTGATACCTCTGAACTCTTAATTCCTCAGCTCTAAAATGGAAATGAGGATCGATTGTGTTATTATGCAGAGTACATGAGATGAAACACCCTAAGTTGTACGTATATTGTTTGTTGAATCAATGAATTCCTGAATGTGTAAAAGTCAGACATGACTACAGAGAGGACAAAGCTGAACTGAGAACCCCAAAGAGCCAGTTCCCCACTCCAGCTCTGTTGCCTCAGATCGGAAATCTAAAGGACCCACATAACGATCTCTTTTTGCTCAGCCCTCTCACTTTGGGATAAACCACAGTGAAGAATGTGTTTGAAAACCAAGGGATCAAGAAGCACAGGGCGACCTTTGCTAAAAGAACAGATTGTAGCAATGCATGCTGGTCATAGCTTAGTAAATATCCACCTGGTTATTTCACTCCTGGCATCCTGGAAATGTCACCTATTGATTCTCAAAATCGTCCCCAAAGCATTGATTGGGACTAGCAAACATGTTGAGAGAAGCATTTGTTAGGTTGTCATTTTGTTCTTTATAAATTGGCTGTAGTAGAAGAAAAGATGTGTCTTTCAGCAGAGTTTTAAAATAAAATTAGTCACTTTGATTATACTCTTCCAAAACTTCAGAAAGTCATAATGGATGATTTTTCCCATAGTATTTTTAGACCAAGGACTCTGATAGGTAAAGGATCAAAGGATCTTTTTTCTGAATGTGATTTTAATTTTTCTTTTTTAAAAAAAATCATCTTTCAGGCTGGGCTCTTTTGCTCTTCTTAACATAGCCAGACGCACACTTTGAAACAATTTGCTGCCCCATTCCTGGGAGACGGTGACTATGGTGTCTTTGGACAGGTTAGAGGGGAGACACAGTAGCTAACTTAACAAACTGCCCAGGGAAAGGGCTGGAGAGCTTCCTGTGCTTCCTTCTGAGCAGGCCAAAGTGTTGTAGCTCTGGTCTTGGGGTGTTGGTCAGCGTTAGTGCTCATGTCTTGGCAACTAAAATGGCCATTGCTGGCCGGAAACTGATCAGATCTGTTCAGTCTCATCAAGGAGCCCCTCAGATCATCTTCTGGCATAACATGCTTTAGAAATCATCAAACGCTCAGGTAGAGGCTGGATTCCTTGAAGTCTTTCCAAGGGCTTTGGCTTTTGGATGAGCTTAACTAAACAGAGAGCTTTTGAGGTCTCGGGTGGGTGTAGGGGGAGCTCTCCAGGCATTGCGAATAACACTGAGATGGGGCGGGAGGAGGACCCTGGCTCTTCTCCGCACTCCTTCCCGCCTGCTCCCTTGACCTCCCCCTCAGTCTCACTCTCCATCTGCCTTAGGTAACTCTCTAACACCAGGAGGAGCAGGCATTTCACAGAGAGCTGGTCTGTAGTTAATCAATGAAAACATGCCTCCATGCTCTCTGCATCACTGTCCAACAGAGCTTTCTCTGGTGGTGGAAACAGTCTCTACTCTGTGCTGCCTGATATGGTAGCCACCAGCTACACATGGCTATTCAGCACTCAGAATGTGGTTATTGCAAACGAGGAATCCAATTTTTAATGTATTAATTAATTTAAATGGCCACATGTAGCCAGTGGCTATAATATTTGACAGGGTGTAGCTCTGGATGGTCATTCAATAAGCAGCCAGAAAGTCTATCGTTAAAAAAATGGTGTTTTAGTCACAAAAGACCAAATATCGTATGATTCCATTTATATGAAACGTCCAGAGTAGGCAAATCTATAGAGACAGAAAGAAGATTAGTGGTTCCTAGGGCTGAGGGAGGGGGAGTGGGGAATGACGGCTAGTGGCTACAGAGTTTCTTTTTGGTATGTTGACAATGTTTTAAAATTAGATTGTGGTGATGGTTATACAACTGTGATAGTCTGCTAAAAACCATTGAATCACGTGCTTTTATGGTTTAAAAATGGCTTCCTATTCCTGCCATATTCAAATAGATGTTGTGACTCCAGTTCTTCTCTTGCCCCAAAGAGTTAGTGGGTAAGTGACTTCCCTCCTTGGGCCTCAGTTTCCCCTCAATAAAAAGACGGGACCTGCCTCAAGGACAGTAGAGAATTTCCAGCCCTTTCCTGTGTCTATTTAACTTTAATCTGGTTCAGATGGGATGAGACTGTCCCCCTTCCTCCAGGACTCCAGTTCCAGAAGCTGCCCCATTTCATGAGAGCCCCCAGGCAATAAACCCAGCACACCAGGCAGGTAACCATCAACCCAGACCTTTCTGTCCCCTCCGGAACCACAGCATAGAGAGTGTTGGGTGCTGGCCTAGGAATTTCAAGTAAGGACTGAGACATTTATCTTTTTGCCTTTGATCCAGATAAAAACAGATTGTAACTCTGCCTTGTCGATTGATCTAAAGCACAGTAACAGTGTTCCAAACCCTCAGCCAGCAAAGGTTCTGGCAGGCAGGGGAGGGCAGGAGTTGGGGGTAGGAAGAGATTCCTGGCTGTAAAACATCTCATGGTTTTTCATGGTTTGTGATCAAGGGGTCCCACGGAATCTCTCTGGGAAGCACATTTCTTCAGAAACTGGCTTGAGCTTGGCTTTCTCTTCGCCTGCTTCTCAGATGGTCTTTTTGAAAACAAAGGCCTGCCAAAGGTTTGCAAATTGGTGACATTAGAGGAAGTAATAGTTACTATCATCACCTTCCTCTTTCTCCACATCACTCTCCTAAAGCCTTATGTGTATGTCAACAACAGATGTTATAAAGGCCGGCTTTATAAATTACTCCAGGGCCTGCTGCTAATGTAGACCATGGGCTGTGAACAGAAATGACCTTCACTAACAGCAACAACAAAGATGATGGTATCGGCCGGTGGTGGCTACTAAAAATGGAAACACTAGCTGGGCATTGTGGCAGATGCCTCAGCTACTCAGGAGGCTGAGGCCAGAGGATTGCCTGAGCCCAGTTGCCAGCCTGAGTTTGAGGTTGCTGTGAGCTATGGTGCCGTGGCACTCTACCCAGGGTGACAGTGTGAGACTCTGTCTCAGGTGGGAAAAAAAAAAGTCTCCATCTTTTCTTATGGCTGAATAGTACTCCATGGTATACATACACCATGGTTTGCTGAGTTGAAACACATTCTTAGTAAAGTGTCTCAAGAATGGGAAAAGAAAAGTATCCAGTGTACTCAATACTAATATGAAATCAACATATAAACAACTATAAGCCCACTAAGGGAAAAACACAAATACAGCCTAGCAAGGGGGAAGGGAGAGGAGGGAGAGCGATTGGAGGAATCTCACCCAATGTGCACAATATGAGGGTGCTCAGCACACCCCCTGCGTGAAGAGCTCAACTATAACTTGAACTCTACCTTAGAATTGAAAACAGTGTAACCTAAATATGTGTACCCTCATATTAATTTAAAATGAAAAAATGACAGAGATAATCAGGCTTGCCTTTCATTGGGTTATTGAGTTGTTCTTGGGTGCATACTTGGAGGTGTTCTAGGCCCTTTGTATACATAGTCTTATTTACAACTCCTCATATCACTATTGGGAGGTATTGGGGTATCATCTCCATTTTCCTGGCTTACAGTGGTTAAATAACCTGCCTACATTATGAAGCTGGCAAGGATCCTAGAAATAGGACCTACGTATGGCATTCCAAAGCTGGTGCTTTGTTTTTACCCAGCATGCTACCATACAAGTCAGTTTTGACTGAAATCATTAACCATTTGAGTCAGGTGCGGTACAGTGGCTAGAGAGGCAGCTCTGAATAAAACCAGCAAGGATCAGATGATGATCTAGGCAGTCAGAGCCTCAGAAATTCAGAGGAGAAACTGGGATCTTCATGACAGGGGGCAGAGGGTGGGTTCGTGTGGAGTTGGAGCTTAAAGGTTGAGTGCAGACTTCCTAGAGCTGTGTAGGGTTACTCTAAATCAGAGGAGCGCCCAGATGTCACATAACATGTTAGGAAAACAAACACCCCACATATGAAAAGGTCATGATAGTTTGGATTCATTTTGGTGACTGGTGACTATTACTTCTCCCGCCGCATGCTCTTAGATAAGGTAATATTTAATCCCCATCTCATTTGTTTTTACAGTTTCAACATTTTGTCAACACGTTTTTTTAGTCTTGAATACCCTGAGGGCAAGGACAGGGCTCCCCAAATATCTGTGAGCTGGAAGTGAACTGTGGTTAATTCCGCTGGGTGCACAAGGTGCCTGAAATCCCAGTGTTGGGCACACACAGTGCTTGGGACAGGGTGACAGGACCCACAACACTGAGCAGGGCACAGGCGTAGCTCCTTTGATCTTACAGTCTACTGGGGGAAATAGACATGCATGAAATCCTGTAAAAGGTACCTGGAGGGCACTTATGTCTGGAAAGAGCACCCAGTCCCGTCCTGGAGGAGTCAAGAAGGCCTTCTGGGAAAAAAAAAGAAGGCCTTCTGGAAGAAGCAGGGTCTCCTAGCTGAAGAGTGCGTTAACTATGTAGAAGAAAGAAGGCGTGTTCCTGACACAGGGAACGGTCTGCCCACAGACTAGGTGGTGAGAGGGGGTGTGGCGTGATGAAGGGAATGAAAGTTGTGTCTGTGTGTGTGCAAGTAGGTGCCTGATTGAAGATTAAAATGACTTTCCTAATTGCCAGGTTCTGTGAGGACACGGAGCATGCCTGTTATGTTCAGTAAATCTCTGTTAAAAGAATTTAGAGCAGGTGTCCTCAAACTACGGCCCGCAGGCCACATGTGGCCCACCTAGGACATCTATCCGGCCCGCTGGGTGTTTATGCTGCCACTGCCTGTCCTGCTTAGCAGCCGACTCGTCCCGGGGCCCACAGTCAGGCCCTCCAACGGTCTGAGGGACAGTGAACTGGCCCTTTGTTTAAAAAGTTTGAGGGCCCCTGGTTTAGAGAATGGTGCTCAAAAGGGGTTTAGGACTCAGGCTTTTCTGAATCTTGTTAGCTTTTTGCCCTGTACGTCATTTGGAATACTCGTGGTCAGTTCCAAATTGACCCTGGACAATGGATGACCTAGAGTGCCCACACAAGCCGATCAGAACAGAAATCAATTTCATAGCAGGAGGCAGAGCTGTGGCAAGGGTGGAGAGGCTCAAAAAACTCTGCCCAGGAAGCTTTGCTAACTTGATAGACTTAACATAAAGCAGGCAAAAGTTTCTGCCTCTGTCAGCAAAAGGTGGTGATCTCCCTTTGTGAGCCCAGATGATAACTTCTGCAGCCACTCTGGTGATTCTCATTGGCGAAGAGGAGGAATTACAGGGATTTCATCATTGAATTTCTACTAGGTTAGATCCTGGCTGAATCTTTGGGTGCTTCCCTTCCCCAAATTTTAAGCACAATTTCTATGTTTGGTAGTAGTTTTTTCAACTTTATGTATACAGATTAGTGAACTGTCAAAAGCGAGATGAGCTAGGGCCAATGTTTTTACAGTAGAAAAAAAAATAGAAACGAACTTGCATCTGGACTCTAGGACATTTTGTCTCTTTATTTGCAGAATAAATATAGAAAAAGTACACTTGTATATTTCTGTATCTCTTTAAAAAGTCCTCTTTGCTTTCAGACACCCACAGCTTTCAGCAAATGTTTACATTCCACTTAAACACATTTGGACTTCAGTGTCTGAGCTGTTGGTTACTAAAATGTTAAATAAATGAAGCAGAAAAAGAATTTGCTTAAATATAATATTTTAGAATACCTGACTCTCTTTATCTATCCCCAGGAGACTGGTCACTGCTGATCTTTGTATCCCCATAACTTGGCACAGAATGATAGATATTTCATCAAATGAATGAATGCATCTTTAGAGTTCATTTCCAATGCATCTTTAGAGTTCATTTCCAATGCTCACCATCATGAAGACTGTTAGTTTAACTGGAAACCTTTCCCCTTGGGAAGATGTCCTGGTGGGCCTGTTTCTTTTAGCCCTGGTATATATTTCCTAGGGACCCAGATTGTGCCCTATTTCTCTCTGTACCCATCCAGCCAATCCCTCCAAGGAACATCACTTTGTTCATTTTTGCATTTGCTCACAGATTTTTTTCCATCAGCTGAAAATGTACTGGCAACTCACAGAGAACCTAGATCAAACAGAGAATTTTAGTGCGTGGTTTTACTGAAGGCAGGCATGGGGCGTGTAATCTGAGTTGTCCAAGGGAACCCATGCATTCCTGGCTGCTATTTTAAGACTCTCCTCCTTAACTGATATCCTCAGGTTTATTTGGTTGAACTCCTCCTCTGGCAGTTGGGCTTCTCTCTGTGCATCAGAGCTGTCAGGAAAGCAGCTCCTCCCGGGTTCCGGCCGGACAGCTGCAGAATAGCTGGCATTTTTCTTTCCTCTACTCTGTATTGACAGCAGGTTTGAATCACTCTGCCCTGTTTTGTGTAACATAACCAGGCCCGAAATCATTTGGAAAAACACTTAGGATGCCTAATTTGATCTTATTTTCAGTGACAGGGAGGCATTGCTCAGTACCTTTTGTATTTCTGTGTTTGGAGCTTGATGGAGAAGGTAAAAAGACCTCCTTCTTCTGCCTCTCCTCTTTCCTGCCGACCCTTCCCAGCCCGGAATATCCCATCGGTCTGCTGCTTCCCCCCACTTCCTTGGACGCTCTCCTGTGGAAAGTCTGCCTGCTCCTTCCTTCTCTGCTACCCACCCAGTGGCCCTTCTCTTCCTGCCAGCTGGGTCTCTGGAGGACTTTCTTAAGCTCACACCAGTGCCTGGCAGAGCTCTTCCCCTTCATATGGAGAGAGGCAGAAATTCTACAAATTGTAGTAAAGTGTGAGAACTGAGCCAGAGCTGCCTGAGGGTGCCCCTGCCCAGCTGTAAGCCAAGTTCATGCCCTGCCTTTTCCTGGAAGGATGAGACTTAGAGGCACAGAGGAAAGGGAGGGAGGCAGCCTCAGCACTTGCTATAGATCTACTACTTATTCGAAGGTGACCTTGAGCAGGAATTATGCTCTCTGGCCTCAGCTTCCTCTGTCACACGTGCTGACCTCAGCACTTCCTGTAGCTCTGTGTATGTTGAACGCATGCTGGTTACCTGGTGGGTGGTGACCATGTCTGTATCTCTTTTTTGTTTTCTTTTTTTTCAAGACAAAATCTCATGTTGTGGCCCTGAGTGAAGTGCCATGGTGTCATGATAGCTCACAGCAACCTCAAACTCTTGGGCTCATGGGATCCTCTTCCCTCAGTTATTTTATTTTTAGTAGAGACAGAGTCTTGCTCTGGCTCAGAGTGGTCTTGAATTTGTGATCTCAAGCAATCCATCCACCTCAGCCTCCCAAAGTGCTAAGATTAAAGGTATGAACCCCCATGCCGGGCCTGCACTGTTCTTATCCCTGTGCCTGCCTTACCCTCCTGTAATCCTGTAGAATTTTGCATGCTCTCCAAAAAAAGCTTTTGGAGCTTTTCAGACTCCAAAAGCTACTATAACTCTTTCACAACTATAATCCTAGCACTCTGGGAGGCCTGTGGGTTGCTTGAACCCATGAGTTCGAGATCAGCCTAAGGAACAGCAAGACCATGTCTCTAAAAGACAGCCAGGCATTGTGGTGAGTGCCTATAATCCTAGCTACTCAGAAGACTGAGGCAAGAGGATGGCTTGGGCCTAAGAGTTCGAGGTTGCTGTGAGCTATAACACTATAGCACTTTACCGAAGGTGATGAAATAAGACTCTGTCTCAAAAAAAAAAAAAAAGCTACTATAACTCTGAATAAAACCTTTTCTTGGCAAAACCAAGAAAAGTAAAGTAAAGACCTACTCCATGGAAACTGCCTTTAACCTAGACACTACCTATGGACTCTCTGAGCTAGTGACAAATTGGAACCATCTTGTACCAGCTCTCGAGAGCCAATTTTTTAATTTTTAAGAGTTTTGCAAGCCTGGGGATGTCATGTTAGTGGCTTGAAATCTGGCTTGATGGGAGTGATTACACTACAGAAATCAGCAAACGCTATGGACCTTTTTATTTCCTTTCAGAGGGTTAATTGTTAGGTATTCACCCCAGCCTACTACCTCTACCCTGATCTTTTGAGATTCAAGTGAAATTGATCCTCTAACTCACATGTGGAAGAAGATCCAACATCCTTCCTAACCTTTCTGGAAGCGTTTTCCATTTTTTCTATTTCATTATTATTATTAATTTTAGAGTTGGAGTCTGTCCATCACCCAGCTAAAGTGCTGCAGTGTAATCATAGTTCACTGTAGTCTTGAACTCCTGGCCTCACGTGATCTTCCTGCATCAGCACCTGGAAGTGTTTTCTTTTGCTTATTTTGTTTTGTTGGGATGAGGGTTGGTTACGTTACTGTCAGTCACTATTTGTTCCTAGTCTCTGTTCTGCTAAAATACTTGAGTTGTCGATCCTCTATTCTCTGTGCAGCATCCCTCTTTACTCTTGGAACTGCTCCAAAACAGTGACACAAGGCTTTGGGCACTGGAGACCATTCCTGAAAGTGTGGGCCATGGAGAAGTTACATTATTGCAATACAAACAGCTTAAAATTTAATTTCTATTATTCCTGTTCTTAAAAATTCTTCAGGTGCCTTGCCCCTGAGAATTTCTCTGTGGCCACCTTTTGTTTTGTTCTGAATATTCCAGCCTCCTACCATGCTGTTAGGCCTCTCCTCTCCTCTCCTTCCTCCCCTTCTTATGCAGAGCAGTTCATTCCTGTTTTCTTGTCTCCTTCCAGACCAAATCCTCAGAGCTTCATCTTTCATACCTGGAATGGCCTATCCAAGGCATTTCCTAAACCAAAGAAGTTCCCAGGAGAAGCTCTGGTACCAACTGTTTTCTTATGGACCTCCATCTCTAAATCTTGGTAGATGACCACCTCTGGTTAACAATTTATTTTAACTCAAAGTTAGTGCACAGGTTTGCCAGACTGCTCAAGGGTGTTCATTTGGTGCACATTATGGCGTGCTGACTTTATGCAGCCATGTGGATTCAAGGACCTGAATTCATGATGGAGTCCACCGGGGCTTAGTTTTCAGTGGGGCACTGGGGAGGAATCCCCTGTCAGAAGTTATCTGTTTTTCATGACAGGGAAGATGACTTTTGTTGAGAAGGGGAAAATTGTAGTCAAGTGAACTCCCGTTACATGGAGATTGGGAAGCTTAGTCACATTTCTCCTCTCTCATTGACTATTTGGAGACTCATCATCATGGCCTGCCAGAGCCCATGAGGGGGCTTCATTTATTGCTGTTCACCTACCTGCTCGCCCAAAGCTTTTGACATTGGACAAGTCAAAATTTGACTTGTCATATTTAATGGCTTCATGCAAGGATCGTGTGCTTCATCCTATCCAGCCACCGTCAGTGTGGCTGTCCATTTGAAATGCCTTCCATCCTCCTCATTCTCCTTCTAAGTTTCTAACTCATCTTTTGTTTCAGGTTAGATTTTGTTTCCTCCAGCAATCTTTTCCTGACCTCTTAAGACTGAGTTAGAAGTCCCCCCTCTGAGTCCCCTAGCACCCTGTCTCTGTCATCCTCCTCAGACTCCATGTTATCTTAACTGGTCCTTCATAAACAGGGGAACTTCTTGAGGTGAGGGACTGGGCCCCGTTCTCTTCTCTCTCCATTACTATTACCTGGTATACAGAGACTTTATATTATAGTATTTGTGAAATACTTGAATGAATAGTTAATATTTATTGGTAGAATGAGTAAATGAATAAGCTATAGAGTAATTGTTTATAGCTCAACCTCTGGAACCAGAAAGACATATACCTGACACCTGACATTGGACACGCTATTTAATCTCTCTAAGCCTCAGTTGTATCATCTGTAAAATAGGGATATGGCAATGTCTACTTTATAGGGTTATTGTGAGGAGTAATTAGACAGTATAAGTAAAGTGCTTAGCTTAGTGCCTTTTATTCAATAATATTTAATAAATTATTAAGCTATTATTAATCATTAAGGTGATATTTTCAGTGTATATACCAAAAACTAAACCCAGATTATTCTATTTCCAAATAACTTCCAAAGCTGTGTCAATGATTTTTGGTAACAAACACTAATGTTCAGCAAATGCAGCCTGAAGCATTGTACATCAATAGACCCAAGTTCTACTGAGGAAAAGAATTAACATGCTTTTGTCTAAAACATCAAGTCAATGTGCATTCAAACATAAAAATTTTTGTTGTTGCTGTTAACCAGCTTAAATAGAAAATACAATTAACTGAAATATCTTTTCAGTTGTTTAAAACATCACTAATTAATATCTTCACAGTAACCACTGTTAAATTGATCTAATGGTGTCTATCTAACACTCATGTATGCGTTCACCCACTTAATCTAGCAACATTTTCCAATATCACATACTAGAGATAAAAGGATGAATGAAACAGAGCCTCAAGGAATTAATATTTCTAGAATAAGGGCTGGCAAACTTTTTCTTAAATGGTCAGTTAGCAAACATTTTGAGCCTTGACAGCCATAGTGTTTCTGTTACAACTATTCAGTTATTTCATTGTAGAGAGAATGCAGCTGCAGACAATCTATAAATGAATGAGCATACTGTGTTTCAATAAAACTTTATTTACAAAAGCAGATGATGAGCTAGATTGGGTTTTCAGGCCCTGATTTATAGGCTTCTGTGCTAGAGGAGTGAGCTGTACTCACTATCAGGCTGGTAGTGAGTACAAAGGGACAGCTCTCTGAAGGACAGAGTAGGAGGAGATGAGAAGAAGATAAGCTGGACCATGATTCTCACAAGAGAAATGGGCGATGGAGGTAAGGGTGCTGTCAGAGCTAACGAGCACACCTAGGGCCAGGAGGAAGAAATGCATAGGCTTCCCTAGTTAGTGTTTTCACAGTAACCACTGTTAATCTGATCTAATGGTGTCTATCTAATGCTTATTCATGCATTCACCCATTTAAGCAACATTTTTCAACATCACATACTGGAGATAAAAGAATGACTATAACAGAGCCCCAGGCCTCTAGGAATTAATATTCCTAGAGCAAGGGCTGATACTGGTGTAAGTCAGAGATCAGGTGTCCTGGCTCAGCCCTAACTAGTCTGGACACTTGGGAGGATCTACATGCCCTCTGGAGATCTGATAGAACAGTCTGGAACCTACCTCAGGAATTCTATGAGCGTCCATGGGCTGCATCTCGCAGCTTCACTCTCTGAAGGTTGTCTCTGTTCCATCCCAACAACCTGAACACTGGAGCCTACATTTTTGCTGGTTTTCAAGAGATATCTATGCACAGTACACATTTCATAGTTTTTAGTAACTTTCGTGACAGCATTTTGTCGGGAGGGTTAGGGTTAACTTAGGGAAAGAAATATTTCACATACATACCTTAGCGATTCTCTCCCTTGTCTTCTGCAAGACAGTGCATGTTCCCCTAGAGCAGTGGTTCTCAACCTGTGGGTCGTGACCCCTTTGGAGGTCAAGTGACCCTTTCCTAGGGGTCACCTAAGACCATCCTGCATATCAGATATTTGCATTATGATTTATAACAGTAGCAAATTACAGTTATGAAGTGCAACGAAAATAATTTTATGGTTGGGGTCACCACAACATGAGGAACTGTTCACGGCATTAGGAAGGTTGAGAACCACTGCCCTAGAGCCTTAGCTTCTGGCCCCAGTGGCTTGTCAAGGAATCACTATTATAGACAACTCTCCCCTCTGACCAGAATGCTGTTCTCTCCTTACCCAAACACACAGTGACTTCCCAGAAAGACTCTTCTCCCCACTCCCATCTCACATCTCTCTTATTCTATATCTTTGGTCCCAGAGTTCTATTAATTTTTATAAAGGAGAATGAGTCAGAGGCAACAAGCTATAGCTTCCTCATTAGACAGACTTGGGTTTGAATCCTGCCTCTGCTTTTTCCAGCCTTTTGCAATCAGGCCAATGATTCAACCTCCCCAGGACTGCATGTACTGTTCTGTATAACAAGCCTGATAATTCCCTTTTCAGGAAAAGAACCTGGACCATCAAGCCCAGTCCATGGCCATGTGGGCCATTGCTAACCTGTCTTTTCCTGCTTTCACTGTCTTTTTCTAAATCCCAAATCAAGAGGATAAAAGTGTGTGTTTGGGTCTCTGTCACTCACTTACATCGTTAGTACCACATACGACTCTTGATAGAGAAAGTTTAAACTGGTGGTATCTGGATTGACAGCTGGGAGTGGTTGGAGGAGCCGTCAGTTTGATATTATTTAAAACCATCAACTTAGCTTCTGGCTTGTCAGCCAAATTTGGGAACAAATGAAAGAGTCAAGTCTGCATGCCTGGTTTTTTCCAGCCTGGACTGGGAGGTGACTTATAAGGATTCCTCATTGTGGAAATAAATTCAGTACGTGCAACTGAATGAAAAAAGTGTACGCGTGCTGGGTGAGCAGGGAAGAACAACATTCTGATTGAGTTAGATGTCCCATTTTTCATTATGTTGGGTGGAATGGATATGCCCCTGGAATTCCTGGTTGTGATTAGTATCGTGAATGCGCTTGGCTGACCCAATTTTACCCTGATCGAGTTCAGAATTTATATAGTTTGTCCTCCTGAGTTTGATTTTAATCATTAGGCGTGGGTGCCTGGGACATTCTATTTCCTTTTACTACTTGGTAAAGAATTTAATTCTAGACATTTGATGCAGGGACAGTAAAATATGGCTTGAATGACATCCTTGACTCCCACTGGCTCCCAGACTGAGTTAGGTGACCTGACAGTTCCATACACCTGCCCTTCCCAGGACAGCGCCCTGCTCTGTTGTTCCTTCGGCTTTGTGGTCTGTGTCATCGGCAAGACTTGGGACCCCGTGAAGGCACAGACCATATGTTCATTGCTATATCCCTAGCACCTGGACGAGTACCTGGAACAGAAGAAGTATTAAAAAAAAAAAGTTGGAATGATGGGATGGGATAGGGTGGATGGAGGAACAAACCCTAAATGCTGTGGTTATTTCAGGATTCCAAGGAGAAACACAGCCAAATAACTTTGAGCCCAGTCATATCCCTGGTTACCATACATCCAGAATTCATTATTCAAGATGACAGAGATCCTCTGGAACAATATTTAATAAGCTTAGGCATGTGTAAGTTTGAGTTAAAGCTTCCAAGCCTGGTTTCCACATTATCCATGTATCTTGTAGCCTTGAGTGTGGGTGAGAAGCTCCTTGAGTCCTTGTTTGCTGTGATTCGTGTGAAAAGCTCTTTGAGTCTTACAGAAACAGAGCAGATGTTGCCAGGAGTGACTGAGTCATCACTCGGGACAGTGGGAGCGTGTGTTAATGGGGCTGCCTCCAGCCTGCCTGGTGAGATGGATGGAGCATACGGACCAAAGCCTGCTGTGCACGGACGGGTCCTGGCTCAGGGCAGCAGCAAGGGCAGGCCTTGCCAGCCATCTGCGGTTAGCTTGGATGGGTCCGTGGGAACAATTTAAGAAACCTGGGTACTTCTGAATGCAGCATGTCGCTGCAAGGGCAATTCTCTTTCTATAGAGTTGGTCAGACTCCATAGAGTCAGGTCACAGAGGACTTTTGGGGTGCTCTCTGGTCTCACTGTGCTTATGTAGGGCAATAATGCCACCAAAATTTGGTATAGCAATACCTTGCTTTAAGAAAGCCCAGTATGAGCAGGTGGGAATGAACATTAAACTCAGTTTTTTGAGTTCGCAGCATGCTTTCACTTCATTGCCTCTTTGCTCCTCGTGGGGAAGGAAGAAAGCTTTGCCACCATCTCCACTTAATGGAGTTCATTGGTTAAGAAGGGCATGGACTTTTGTGTTCAAATTCTAATTCTACCACTTATTCCACTTATTAGCTATGGCCTTGGGCAAGCTGCTAACATCTCTGAGTTCCAGTAAATCCATTTCATGAGATACTTATGTGAATTAATGCAATCACAAATGAATTCGTTAAATGAAACTATTTACATCACTTTGTACAGTGCCTAGCACATGATTGGCATCCAATACATGGTAGTTATTAGCGTGAGCTTTATTTTTACTTGTGGATAAACTAGAGCTTCACTAGACTCAAGATTACCAAGCTTTGAAGTTGGACTTGCACCCTTTCACAAAGGTCTGTGATTACGTAAACTCGGGGGTGGTCTGAATGGCACAGAACAGAATAAGATGATTATATTGGTGTGGTTTCTATCTCATTACGATTATCTCATTTTTAAAAGCTTCTTAGCCCTACAGAGAGTTATTAGAATCCCTCTAAATGAGGATTTCATTTGCAAAAAAACATAATCTACCACCAACTTGTCACAGTCAGGCCTGTTGCATAAAATAAAACAGGCACCTGGAGGAAATTGCTTTCTCATTTAGGTGAGTAAAGCTGGTGAGCAGTCTCTTGGGGCATTTTCTACCTCCGTATATTTCATTTTTCCAGAAGAATTCTGTTTTTCCATTAAGAAAACAACTGTCAGGTGAAACGGCCCAGAAGTCTGTAGGTCTGTGTGAGGATCAGTAACATCCGTGAAGCCCTGAAATTGTTTGATCTATCTGATATCAAACGTCTGCATAGTTGGCAGAATCAGGATAAATGACTCCTTTTTGTCTTCTGTTCCTGCACATTTGGCATAATGCAATCGTAGATAATGAATAATAGTCCAATTCAGCTCTCAGTTTCTGCCTTGATTCCCCCAGAGAAATGCAATAAGCTAGTTCTTTGGTTGGCTACTGATTTTGATTGACAGAAAAAATAATAGCAGAAAGATTACATCTTGCCAGCATCCTAAATTTTGAAGAACAAAAACCATACTTAAATTATTGCTAAATTGTTTGACATTCTCATTTTTAAAAAGAACCTCCTGGAGGGAAAAATCCTTTTTCCTCGGGGAAGGAGTTAAAGGTCAACAAAGTTGGCAATAGAGTTTCTAAGAGCTGTTGACAAAAGACTCAGTGAAAATACTGTATCTTGTACCAAAAGAAGAGCACATATTTCGAGAGCCCAGTTTGCTGTCCCTTCTCAAGACTGGGTAGATGAAATGCAGCGTAAGTGTGTGGAGTTGGAGCTAACGTGGCCTCGATCTCAGAACTGTTTGATCTTGGGTGACTTAGTAAATCCCTGTGTCTCCATGTCCTCAATGGTAAATGGGATAGTTAATCACCTACTCCACTGGATTTATAGTGCAAATGAAAAAAGTCGATATGACGAAAGTGCTTAGCACTGTGTCTGGCACAAAGTGGTGTGCTATAAAAGTCGGCTGTTCTTCTTAATGTGCAATGTTACTACTATCACTATCAAGATATATATATGTGTGTGTGTGTGTATATATATATATATATATAGAGAGAGAGAGAGAGAGAGAGAGCTCCATGGAAAGTTTTTGAGTTTTTGTCAGATCCTACATGTAAACAGAGCTCCTCTGGTAGAAGTGGAACAGAGAACATACAAAAATAGGCTGGGTTATGGCTCTACACCTACAGCACAGTGGATATGGCGCCAGCCACACACCCCAAGGCTGGTGGGTTCAAACTCAGCCCGGGCCAGCTAAACAACAATGACAACTGTGACAGAAGAAATAGCTGGGCATTATGGCAGGTGCCTATAGTCCCAGCTACTTGGGAGGATGAGGCAGGAGAATCACTTAAACCCAAGAATTTGCGTGAGGTTGCTGTCAGTTGTGACGCTACAGCACTCTACTGAGGGCAACATAGTGAGATTCTGTCTCTAAATAAATAAATAAATAAGCAAGCTGGGTTAACTCCCCCTTTCCACATTGCTATCAATAAATACTCTCCAACCTCATCTCTCTCCAGCTGTCCCTAAGATTACTGTATGGAACCCCAAGACTCCCACCTCCCAGTGCTATAATGGGGTCCTTGGCCTCTTGCTGTCCATATGCTCTTGTTCTGAGCACAGCTGTTGCTTTAACTTTGTGTGTGTGTAAAGGGAAAGCCACCTTGTTAGTAAAAGCTCTTCTACTTTTGGCTTCTCCTAATATCCTTTCCTTTAACTGGATGTCTTATCATTCTACCCTTTTCATTAAGGGTGGTTTAGGGTCATCCTTATTCTAGTCTTTATCTTGAACAAACTATAAATTCTCAGTGTAGTGTTATAAGACTTGATCTCTCAGGCCAGGTATGGTGGCTCACAACTATAATCCTAGTACTTTGGGAAGCCAAAGGCAAGTGGATTGCCTGAACTCACAGGTTCAAGACCAGCCTGAGCCAGAGCAAGACCTTGTCTCTAAAAGTAGGCCAGCATTGTGGTAGTCTCCTGTAGTCCCAGCTACTCAGGAGGCTGAGGCAAGAGCATAACTTGAGTCCAAGAGTTTGAGGTTGCTATGAGCTATGACACCACGGCATTCTACTGAGGGTGACAAAGTGAGACTCTGTCTCCAAAAAAAAAGACTTGAACTCTCTAATACCTGGTCTTTGAACTTCAGCATACATAACAGTCCATCTGTGAAGCTGGTTGAAAAGTCCTGCTTCTTGAAGGTCCATACTCAGAGATTCTAATTTGGTAGGTTTGGGGTAGGGTCAGGGAAGCTACATTTCTTAACAAACTCCAGAGTTCCAGGTTCAGTAACAACCATGCCATCCATTTATTGAATCCAAGACCTTGAGAAGTCATTACCTGCCCAAGGCTCTGTTTCTCCTTTTGGGAGGAGAATGAAAGTAGATGATCTCTAAGAAGTCAACCCAGGTCCAAATTCTAAGATGTCACCCTTCTAGCTGTGGTATGAGCTATGTGCAACAAGGTCAAATCTTTATCTTCCTTGTTCTGAATGTATCAATACAGCCCAAGATCCCATGGGCTTTCATGGCAGCCACATCCCTTTAATGAGTCACAGGGAGCCTAACTGAAATCTTTTAGGCATACTGCTGCCTGGCAGTAACTCCTGCTTCTTATTTTCCTGTAGCTTTTTGGCTTTTGTGCAGAGACTTGCATTAATCCTTTTGAAGTAAAAGGGAGCAGGTACATATTAAGGGTGTTAAATGCTCAAAATGCATAAAAGAATTTCACACTTTACCAGATTATGACTTCACAGGGGAAGTCAGAGTGCATCTTCTCCCTTCCCTAGCTCTCATGGTTAGTACCTGGTAGACACCTGTCTTTTCTGGTTTGAGTTGTGTACCCATTTTCTGCCCCCTTCCTTCAGGACAGTTTTCCAAAATGGATCCTGTGACAGGCTCTTTCCTTTGGCTATCCTATAGAATCAATTCTGTGGCTAAAACATATTTAGGAATTACACCCTCCCATTATGGTGTTGGATAGTTTAGTGCAAGTAATCCCATTAAAGGCTCAGAGAAGTCCCACAGACAAGAAAACTATTGGCTACTATTTATCTCTTCATTTTCCAAACTCACCTGGCCACGAAACCTCTTCTCTCTTTTATTGCCTGTTTAACACTGGTTTGGGGACTCCTTGTTTTGGGATGCTCATCTATCGTCCTAAGAGAAAGCAGAAAGATTAGGCTTGTCTGCTGGAGGAGGGGGACCTGAGGAATTCCTGAACTCTCTCGGAAGGATGTATTTAGTGTACAGCCATGTCTCTCTGCCAAAAAGCTGTTGGTGTGAACAAGAACCTCCTGAAAGAATGGGATTTGCCCCCTGTGCAGTGCGTATAATCTCTTTATGAAATTGCATACACTCGCTGAAAAAAGGGAGAAGGCTTTCTACAGCCAATTTTATACTTTCTTACACAGCCATATATGGTACAAGATAGAGAAATCGTTTGGCCAATTAAAGCAAAGGTTTTCTCCTGGAGATTTTAAACAAATAAGTTCAAGACAGAGGAAGGATGTATTGTGAGAGTGATTTGACTTCAAGAAATGAAAGATAAAGAATAGGAATCTAGCCTTTTATTTTTAAGCATGTCTTACTGCAGATGCCAGCAAATGATCTGTCTCTTCATCCAGCTGAGTGGGAGGACATAACTTCATAGAACACTTTTTGATGTGTGTGTGTGTGTATGTGAGACAGAGATTTTAAGAATTTATTCTCTTTTTAAGGTGTTATCACAAGCTCAGACATAAGCCCAACTGTATATTAACATTTCCAGCAGGCTAACCTTTGTTTAGCTTTTCTAGTCCTTTATGACATTAAGTGGGATTTGAAAATATACCTTGTAAAACGGCTCAGAGGAAATGTAGCAAAAATTACTTTAGAAAATGATAATTCCCTCTTTATTTAATTTTTAACTGTTTTGTAGCTCCCGGTCAAGGAACAAATGACTTCACTGCCCATAGTTTCGCTTGGTTTTATCCAAAATAAGCCACAGAAGAAAAAGGATTATATTTAATCCTCGTCATATATTTAAAAAGAAACACAACTGTAACCGCTCCAACTGTCAAGGGCCTCTTCCCTTTCCTCTGGGGTGAAAAAGTCACTGAGGAAAACTGGGAAATCTGTGGTTCATGCAGGATAGAGAAGGCTTCCGTCTACCAGGATGACGTGCTTTTACTTTCTGCGTGTTTATTTTTGGTCACACTGTCACAAGATCCTGGAGTATGTGCACGTGACATGTGAACCCACAATTGCAAAATATCCACCATCGTATAGAAGAAAGAAAAACAATAAAAATAACACCAACATTTCCAGTTCTTTGCGTTCACTCAGTTTTGGAGAACGCTGACATAATTATCCAAGAAGAGACAAGTTAGACACAACCGATTTTAATTTTGAGCCACTTGGAGGGATCCAGTGTAGGTACCAGCTTTAGTTTGTGTATTGATTTTTCTGGCAACCATTTCGGGGCACCTAGTCATGGGTCAGCCATTCTTAGGAGTAAGCTAAGTCAAGTGGAACTAGTAACCACAATGCAGGGTAGCAAGTATCAGGAACACTTTTTATTTCTTACATAATAACCATCCCAATGAATAGAGGATAGTTAAGTGGTGTCTATTGTAGTTTTGATTTACATTCTCTACTGCTTATTGATGTTAAATGTCTTTCCACCTTCTTACTGGCCATGTGTACATCTAGAGTCCAGCTCTATCTTTTTCCACATGAAAAGCACAGTTTTCCACCTACCATTTATTCAAAAGACCCCTTTCCTGGTTGAGTAGTCATGGAACTTTTGCTGAAAATCATTTGACCACTGGTCTGTCTTTATCCTTGTACCACACAGTTTTGATTGCTGTAGCTTGTAGTTAGTTTTGATACTGGGGAGTGTAACACCTTGAACTTGGTTCTTCATGACGCTGATTATGTAAGTCGTCATCCTTATTCTAGTGTGGACATTCTAGAAGCCTGTGGAATTGTCAACACAATAAGATCCTTAGAGCATGTGGGTCCAAAGCCCAGCTCTCTCTTACTCCATGCCATCTCACTTTTCCTGTCCACAGTCCTTGGTTAATCTCATGCTCTACTCTCCCCTCCCTTCCTTCTTTCTTTATCTCCAAGCATCTTTTCCAGAAAGGAGTTGGAAAGAAGACTGTATTAAGCCTGTGCCCTTAATAACAGACACTGATACAACAGTGTTGAGAAGACTCTTCCAGCCAGGCTCAAAGGATTATGCAGAACCCTAGGAGGACTGAGCCAGGCTCACCTGCTCCTAGGTGTCCTCAAACTACTGCCCATGGGCCACATGCAGTCCGCCTAGGACATTTATCTGGCCCACTGGGGGGTTTTGCCACTGCTGCCTGTCCTGCTTATCAGGCAACTAGTCCCAGGGCCTATAGTCCGGCCCTCCAACGGTTGGAGGGACAGTGAACTGGCCCCCTGTTTAAAAAGTTTCAGCACCCCTGGTGGCTGCCAGGGTTGTAAAGAAACTGACTAGAGGAACCAAAAATAATCTTTAGCCTGTGTGCCTGGAATTCACACACTTAAAAAAAAAAACAAAACTTAAAAAAAAAAAAACAACTGGTTTCAGTTATCCGAACCAAGTTCAACATTCAAGATTGACACCTTGACAAATTATAGGAAGTTGCAGACATTTTCCCAGGCCCAATAATCAGGCTTATTTCCCAAAGACTTTGGAGAGGATTTAGGCCAGAAACCTCCCCAGGGCAGATTTAAAATGCCAGTAGCCAGTGACAGGAGCTGGGTATCAACGGGCCCAGGACACTCTCCCCGAGTGTGTGTTGGCATCATAACCAGACCACCAACGTTTCTCTAACTGAAAAGCTAAGGACAGAAGAGACCTGGGGCCGGTGTTCACCGTCTCAGAGGGAGAGAGGAAGAAATGCTTATTTATCTGCTTTAAACAGTATTTTCATTTAGAAAGCATTTTAGTTCCTGTCAGGGAAAGTTAAGGCTGGTTGCCAGAAAAACCAAACCAAATTTTCTCCCTTCTCACTGGAGGATTAATGCTGTCTCTAAACCCTAAAAAAAACAGTCTTTTCTTCAAAGGCATCCTGTCTATAGTGTTTCAGATGAGACTTTTCCTTCTTGAGGTGGTTTGTCAGTTGATGGTGGGTGTACCTCTTAAGCTGCTGGTCTTTCAGAGCTGAGAAGCTCCAACTGAAGGATGTGACCCATCGGTGGGTCGTAAAATCTGTCTGAGGCCCTGTGATCAGTATTTTTTAGAACAGACTATGGTAGTTAGAGTATACCTTGCTATTTTTCAGTTTAATATATGGATAAGTGGATGCTTGGTGGATGATGATATACCATTCTTACTATGTGGTCAAAAAATTGTTAAGCCATTATTCTAAAATTATCTTTGATTCAACAAAGATAGTCATATTAAAGCAAATATATAACAATAAATAAAACTCTTAAAAGTACCCATATCAGGTTAGTTTTGAACCTAGTCCTTATTTGAGCCTTCTGGTTTGACTTCTACTTGATTACATTTTTTCCAAAAGAATAGATTTAGCATAAAATGAGTATATCTAGATTTAATAAAATGGCATTCCCCCAACTTTAGTCTTTCATAAATCTTCTGTATGATTTTTGCCAAATCTGTGAACCACTTGTGTTTTTGTTTATTTTGTATTTCCCGTAAGTCAACTCAAATTTTTTTTCAACTCAAATTTTAAATCTACATTTAGTATTCGTGAAACTATTAATTTATATGTGGGCCACTTATCTTTCAGTAATATGCAATAAAATAAATACATGACCTTTAAAATATAGAAGTATTCATTCATGTGCCATCTGAAATAATCTGACCCATTTCAGTGGCCCACACGCACTCCCATTGTTTGGGAATACAGGTGTTCATAGCGTCCTTTTATGCTTTTTTCTTTTCTTCCTCTTAGGTTCCTCTGTTCTAACAAAGGTTCATATACATGGGGGAAAAATAATAAGAGCTGTTACTTATTACGAAGAGAAGTGCTCATTTTAAAGAACTCATTCCACCCTCCCTTCCCCAGACTTGTTTTCTTCTGAATTCACAAGGTTAATTATACCTTGATCCAGCCAGTTTTCTCCATCTGTTAGAAAACATTATCCAAGAGAACTATGGAGGGGGGAATATTTGATGATAAAGAAATGTCCCACATGCTGTAGCAGAGAATGATGGTATAGAACTTAGCAAGTGAGAGCTGCATTCATGGGGCCCATGAGACAAGACTGGCCATGGCCCAGCCTCGTAGGGTCTCTCAGAGACTTGCTGAAATTTGCATAGGAACAAAGCTAAAAGGTCTCTAGAGAAATAGTTCACCCCCTTTCTAACAAGTGGAGCAACTGAGGCTCAGAGGGGCAAAAGGACAAATCTCTGATCATACCGTTAGTTGGTGACAAAGTCTGAGGTCTAACCTACCTGCCATTACCTCCCTTTCATTTATCTTCCTATCTCAGAAGCCTGATAGGGAAAGTTTCATACTGGGGGGGTCACAGGACCCGGACCTTAGAAGTGGCTGCTTTCTAAAGAAAGAGGAACTGGCCCTAAATAGCCACACAGCCAAGATCTGAGATCACTGGTAGGATACCCTAAGAATGACAGAAATGTGTCAGATTACCCTGGATAATATCACTCATGACCTGAATCCCCTGGTACCAATTAGAGGGTCTCTCGCTGTCACATGAGTACCAAGTGTTGATGACCTGGTCCTCAGATGCCCTGCTGCCCTAATCAGAAGACTTTTGCTCGAGAACCAAATTCAGAATCATACCCAGGGGCTACCTTTTATATCTGTAATGAGTAGCCTTGAAATGTCCCCATGATTTCCCAACTAAGGGACCCCAGGCTAAATGCTAAGTTAAAATTCTAAAGCTGTGGGTTTTGATCTGAATTTTTTCCTGTGTTTAGGCTGAAATGTTCTAATGACTCATCACAAATCCTCTATCTCTGTTGCCTTAAGTGTGGTTTACAAATGTCAGAACTACCAACCAACACTCTAGAAATTATTTGCTAAGTATTTTTATGCTCCAGCAAGCTTTAGAGGACACAGAGATGACTCAGGGAAGGAGACTCTGTCTAGGAAGAAATCCTGGACCTCCTGGAGGAAGGCTTCCAAAACTCTCCAGGGAGAGTTAGTATAGCCTACCCCTATTTCTCATGGTTCTTACTTCTCTTGACATTGGTTTTGTGGTTTGCTTTAAGGTCTTCTATACCCCTTAACAGTGAGTTCCTAGAGGGCACGAGCTCTATTCAGTGTGTTCCCAGAGCACAGTGTAGAGTAGGCGACCCTTAAACATTCTTTTAGGCTCGGCGCCTGTGGCTCAATTGGCTAAGGCGCCAGCCATGTACACCTAAGGTGGCAGGTTCGAATCCCCAGCCCGGGCCCGCCAAACAACAATGATGGCTGCAACCAAAAACTGGCTGGGCGTTGTGGTGGGCGTCTGTGGTCCCAGCTACTTGGGAGGCAGAGGCAGGAGACTCCTTTGAGCCCAGGAGTTGGAGGTTGCTATGAGCTGTGATGCCATGGCACTCTACCCAGGGGGATAGCTTGAGGCTCCGTCTCAAAAACAAAAACAAACAAACAAAAAAACAAAAAAAAAAACCATTCTTTTATGGGGAGGGTATGGACAGAATCCTAGGGAAGCACACAGTAGGGAAAAATGCCACGGGATACAGACAAGCAGCCTGAGGGTCTCAAATGGCCTGACAGAGGAAGAGGCGTTTAGACTGAGGTTTAAATGTCAGGTGGGGGTCCCCAGGGACTCTTCTGGCATGGCCTGCTTAAGTGGCCATCACATCTGCCTGAGTGGAGGCCCTTTTCCTGCACCTTTCACCTTTTCAGTGACTCTGGCTATTTCATTTAGACCAGCCCAGTGTCTTTCTCTTCTGGGTCAGTTGTTAGTTAGATGTGGGTGATTGTTAGTGTTAAACATGCATAGAAACAGCAGGTAGGTAGTTTGTTGTCAAAACCACTCTGAGTAAGCTTCATAGGAGTTTTAAGCAGAGAGGTCACAGTGATCCACGGTCACATGGGAACTGTGCCTAAAACACCTTTAGAGAAGAGAAGCAGTTTTCTCAATGTGCTCTTGTAGTTTCTGTAAGGACAGTGTTGCCATCTGTCCCCAGATCCACTTCACTTTTCCTTAGCACTTGTTTTCTAACAAATGATATAATTTATTTGTTAATTAATTATCTATTTCCTCTTTGCTGAACTGCAAACTCCATGCAGGCAGAGATTTATTTAATTTAATTTAATTTGTTTATTGCCCTGGGTAGAGTGCTGTGGCAGTGTCACACAGCTCACAGCAACCTTCAGCTCCTGGGCTTAGGCGATTCTCTTGCCTCAGCCTCCCAAAGCAGCTGGGACTAACAGGCTCCCGCCACAATGCCAAGCTATTTTGTTGTTGTTGTTGTTGCAGTTTGGCTGGGGCTGGGTTTGAACCCACCACCCTCGTATATGGGGCCCGTGCCCTATCAGCTGAGCCATAGGCGCTACCCCCAGGCGGAATTCTTTTGTATGTTTTATCATCAATGCATCCCAAGTACCTAGAACAGTATCTGGCAAATATGAGAAACCAGATGAATGGATGAATATAAGGGAATGAATGAATGAGTGAATATTTTACTTTTGCTCCAGATCTGAGCTCAGGTAGAGGGAAAGGCAGTTGTCCTAAGAGGAGTAGTGCTCAGAATTTGAGGATTGTGGTTATTTCAACCAGAGAGCCACCTTCTGGGACGCAGGCCGGGCTAGTTTGCACCTGAGAAAGCTCTCTTGTCACTGAAGTGGCTCTTGTACACGTGTTTTCCATCTGGGAAGGCAGCTCCATGTACTGCCTAAGGGATTGGCAACAGGAGACCTGCGTTCAAAGCCCAGATCTATACATTTCTAGCTGTGTAATTTAGGGTCACTCTGTAGCCCTACCTGAGTCTCAGTTTCCTCCTTTTTCATGCCAAGTTCTGTGCCTCATGACACACTGCATAGGCCTGGGCAGTGGGCAGCATCAAGCCCGTGGAGACCCTGTAACAGCCCGGCAGTGTGGGTGGGTTCCTTGAGCCTGTTTCCAAGCCAGCCTTTGGCTCTCCCCAGGAAAAGATCCAACAACACCCCATGAGTTCTGTTAGGGAGGATTGTGCAGCACCCTCCCCTCCAAACCCAAATCCCCAGTAAGTCAGGAAGATGTATGTGTTTTAAAACATTGGGAGGTCTGCTTTGGATCACCGTGGAGCTGCGGCTTCCCCGAGCAGCCGGAGAAAGTAAGTGAAGGGAAGCAGTTCCCGCCGCGCAGAGCTGCGTGCTTGCGCCCCACACAGGGGCAGCCTTCACTTGGCTGCAGCGGCCGTTGACTTTTAAATCATAAAAAGCCGCTCTATATACAGTTTACTCTGTTGCTAGAAGGCAGCGGAACATAGGTATTAAGAAAAAAAAAGAGAGAGAGAGCAGAAGAAGCAGCCGTTAATCCCGCCAAGCTTCTGGGCACCGGAGTAGTTGTGGATGACAAAAGTTAATTAGAAACATGAGCAGTTTAACCGAAAACACTTGTGACAATTGGAAGGGCAGCCTCTCCGGTCGGAGAATTTTTCCTGGGGAATCATTGCAGGAGAAAGTGGCTGCTGCTAGGTAAGTCATGTCGTCGAGACTTTGCAGATGCAGGGGTGCGTTTTGGGGGTTGAAGGGGGCTCATCCCCGCGGCCGCGCACAGCAGGCGTGGGGCGTGGGCGGGCGTGGGCACCGGGCTCAGAGAGACCGAGTCAGAGTCCTGCCTTCCTGCCACTTTCTCTAACAGCCCCCCTTCCTTGGGAGACAGGACTGCGTAGTTCCCAGTGCTGCCTGAAGCAGGAGGGAGCCACAGTTTCCATTCCTGCGATACTGGGCCACCTTGGTGCCTAGCAAACTCTCAGTCTGGAGCCTGCTCTTCCGAGAATAATTCTGGCTCTAGTTTAAAAATATTTTCAAGCTTTGCTGAGAAGAATCCAGCCAGAGAAATACTGAGTGCCAAGAGAAAGCCTTGACTTACAGATAACCTGTGCGGTTTTTTGGCCTATACTGGAGCCATCTGCAGAGATTATACTTATAAGCAGTAACAACAAAAAAAGTTTATTTTTTAAAAGTCAGACAGGATTCATGTTTATAACTCTTGAAAAGTGCCAACATAGAAAAAACTTATGTACTTTGATAGGATTTAATAGCTTCTGTGGGTTGTTATTCTTCTCTAAAAATTCTACTTGGTTTTTCCTCCTTTTCTGGTTTTTTTTTGGGGGGACGTTATCTGTTTTATTTTAATGTCTCTGCCACATTGATTGTTTCCCTAAAGTTGGATAATTCTTGATCCTTTGGCTTTATTGGTAAACAGGCTGTGGGATGAATAATTCAAAATGGTAGGTATTTCCTACTGTTTTTACACCCCCCCCTTATTGGAGGTGCGGGTTTTGGTTTTCATAGATTTACGTTCTTAATTATGCTTTGCGGATCTTACTATGAAGATCAACATGCATTGGCACAGCACCTGCCACCAAAATGTGACCAGGGTGCAGGTGGGCGGTATGAACTATGCATAGAAAGCAAGAGGAAGTTGAGATAGCTTTTAAAATTTAACCACAGATAATCCACAAAGCAGATATTGGGGCTGTATGGTGTCCGGGCTGGGATGATGGGCTGTGTCAGGTCAGCAGATGTGGTTCAAGTCTCCTTCTCTTCTCTGCAGAGTCACTGGCAAGCTCAGCCTCCTCCCACCTCGGCATGAGCGAAAATGCACCTGTTTCCTTGGAGAGCGGCAGCAGTTCCACCCCCACTAACTGCAGCACCTCCTCGGCCATCCCCCTGCCCGGCTCGGCCTCCAAGCCCTGGCGCAGCAAGTCCCTCAGCGTGAAGCACAGTGCCACAGCGTCCATGCTGTCCGTCAAGCCACCTGGGCCCGAGGCCCCCAGGCCCCCTCCTGAAGCCATGAAGCCAGCCCCCAACAATCAGAAGTCCATGTTGGAGAAACTAAAACTTTTCAATAGTAAAGGAGGCTCCAAGGCAGGTGAGGGCCCAGGGTCCCGGGACACGAGCTGCGAGCGACTAGAGATCCTGCCCAGCTTTGAGGAGAGCGAGGAGCTAGAGGCTGCTGGCCGCACAGTGTCTGCAGTGGGACCTGCTTCTAGTAGCCCCAAGATTGCGCTCAAGGGCATTGCACAGAGGACTTTCAGCCGGGCGCTGACCAACAAGAAGAATTCACCAAAAGGCAATGAGAAAGAGAAGGAGAAACAACAGCGGGAGAAGGAAAAGGAGAAAGGCAAGGACCTCACCAAGAGAGCCTCCGTGACAGAGCGGCTGGACCTCAAGGAGGAGCCGAAAGAAGACCCCAGTGCAGCCACGGTGACTGAGATGCCAAAAAAGTCCTCCAAGATCGCCAGCTTCATCCCCAAAGGGGGGAAGCTCAACAGTGCCAAGAAGGAGCCCACGGCCCCTTCCCACAGTGGGATACCAAAACCAGGAATGAAGAGTGTGCCCGGGAAAGCCCCAAGTGCCCCAGCACCTTCCAAGGAAGGAGAGCGGAGGGGGAGTGCGAGGCCGAGCTCGGGGCTCCCCCAGCAGAAGCCCCAGCTAGATGGCAGACACTCTAGCTCGTCCTCCAGCCTGGCATCCTCAGAAGGGAAAGGCCCGGGAGGAACCACCCTGAACCACAGCATCAGCAGCCAGACGGTCAGCGGGTCCGTGGGGACCACCCAGACCACAGGAAGCAACACCGTCAGTGTTCAGCTACCTCAGCCCCAGCAGCAATACAACCATCCCAACACTGCCACGGTCGCACCTTTCCTGTACAGGTAGGAGCAGCCACCTGCCCTTGCTCCCCCAGGTCAGTGGGCACCAGCACCTTTTGGGTGGATTCTGTGAGGGTAGGCTCCAGGTTCCCCTCCAGGAATACGTAAGCAAGGGCCCAGGTACCACCTGACAAGCTCCAAATAGACATGCGTGGTGTGCTCCAGGGAGCAGTTCATACAGCAGGGGCTTGGAGGGTGGGGAAAGCTAGAGAGGGGAAGCAAAGAATGAGCTGCTGCCAGGAGCCCACCAAACACATGGGACCCAGCGCTCTCCTACCGGCAGCAGCTTGAAACGTGCAGGCTAGCACGTGCAGGGCAGGTGGCTCGGTGTCAGCAGCAGGCCTCAGAAGTAGCTCTAACACATCCTCAGTGAACTTAAAAAAAAAAAAAAGTACACAAAACCCACCTTGCTGAAATGACTGGGACTTCTCATGCTAGTGATTGCCTGGAATACCCAGATCTTCTAGTCACTGCTGGGGCTTTCTGACAGGTGGCAAGGATAATGACGAGGAAGGGGTTGGTTCTAAAAGGACGAGAGACCCCACGGTGAATCCAGGTGATAAGCCTGTATGTTTGTGGGTGACTCTGTCCTTCTGACTTGTGTCTGTCCCCTGACCCTGCCATGTGTTTGACGGCGCATCCGTAGGACTATGGGAGACTGTGGAGTCAGTGGCTGCTTTCTCTGCAGGGTTTTGGCCAGTGACATTGTGTATTGCTCACATTGGTCCCAGATGCTGCATGATATGTGCGGATGTGTCCACGGAGGGAGACGGAAGCTCCCCAGCAAGGTGAATTGAGGGGTTCCCAGAGCTTTTGCTCCCAGCACTCAGCTGGACCCCATGCTAGAGATGTGCAGGGCATTGGGCCACATTGCACCTGTACATAGCAAAAGGGGACTAATGATTGAATGTTGCAATAGATGCTTATTTTATTACCCCTTACCCTTAAGTACATACACAGACACAGCTATACACTGCCATACCCATCGGTGTGGAAACCCTGACAGTCACATGTAAGTATGGCCGTGAGTACACATCCTTCTATAAAATGCAAACACATGCATGCAGACGCACGTGTACATAAACTCAGCTTGCCGTGTCTGTATGGCTCCTCAGTAAGTAAGATAGCTCCTCTCTCTTGCCCGAGTTGCCTTCTAGTGGGCTCTGTTACAATTCCTGTCAGTATCTAGTGGAGCTTGAGTGATTTCGGAGCAAAGCCAGCCACTGTCGGCCAGTGAGAGAATGTCAGGCTTTGCCGAGTTTCCTCCCCCCTCCCCCCTCCCCCCTTCCCCCCTAGTCCTCTGCTGGCCTTCCCCTTCAGTGAGGGCCACACCAATCTTTTTAATTGGGAGACAGTCTGGTTTTATTGAATCAAGTCATCAGTTCAGCTAACAGTCCTGCGGAGAGTGCCAAGCCTTAGATAATGACTCAGCTCGTCTGCATGCCCAGCTTTTAATGCAATTGTTCTCTGAAGCATAGAAGCAGCTGAATAGCTCCCTGTGAAGTTTTCATAATTTGAAGAGCATTAATAGTTGTGAAGTAATACATATTCAAGCTGCTATTCACAGATTCTTGATTTGCATTTTCGAAATTAAAATATATGGCAGTCTCTGATCACCATCAGTCCCATCCCTTCTATTTTTTTGGCTATAGTCATTTGAAAGATTGTAAAACATTTAACCTCCTTTCAAGCTTCTCTATGAGAAGAACAACTCTTAAAGGTAAAGACCAAATGTCTGGCAGAGAGGAGGAAGGGAGAAACCTCTAGGATGTGTATGTGATTATCCCCACTGTAACGTTAATGCTCTTCCTGTAATGGTCTCTTGCCCCTCTGAGGTGTCTTCCTCTTTAGGCAAGTCTGGGAAGGGAGGCGGGGATAGGAGGCGGGACACTGGGGTCCTGACCTTTATCAGCACACAACATCCTCTGTGGTCTTTGGCACCACCTGCAAAAACAGTTGTTGAGTGTGCACTGAGTGTGTTCAGAGACTCTCTTTTCGTGTCTTTGTTCACTTAATTCTTCCCACCGCTCTGTGAGCTTGCTGCTTTTCTAGTCACTGCTCTATACGTGAGCTAATTGAGACTTAGAATAATTAAGTAATTTGCTCCAAGTCACAGAGCCAGTAACTAAAAGAGCTGATGTTGTTTAAAGCCAAGTCTGTGTAAGTCCTGGGACCAGGCTCCTGACCACTGTCCTAGCCTGATGCTCTAAATCACATCCTCACTGAGCTGCATCTGTACAGTGAGGAGATTGGACTAGATTTGAGGTTTTTAAAAAATGGTTAACTCTTCCCCTGCTGTCCTAAAATTCTCTCATGTTTATGGTTCCTTATGTATAATTTACTTTGCTCCCTGCTCCCCTAGGACTGCTCCATGTTAAAGATGTTACCAATGGGTAAAGAGAAGATCTTTTTTTTTTTTTTTTTAGACAGAGTCTCACTGTGTTTCTCCCCCCACCCCCCATAGAGTGCTGTGGCATCACAGCTCACAGCAACCTCAAACACTTGGGCTCAAGTGATTCTCTTGTGTCAGCCTCCCAAGTAGCAGGGACTACAGGTGCCTGCCATAACACCCAGCTATTTTGTTGTTGTAGTTGTAGTTGTCATTGTCATTTAGCAGGCACAGACCGGGTTCGAACCCACTAGCCCTGGTGTATGTGGCTGGTGCCCTAACCACTGAGCTACAGCTGCTGAGCCAGACAGGTACTATTTTTTTAAATCACTCAGAATGGATTACATTTATCAATTCAGAAATAACAGCAGACACCTATTACTACATAATATACTAAATGTTTTTGTGTCATGCCATGTTTGATTTTGGTAGAACCAGAAATTTCTATTGCTATCCCTTTTGTACAGGTTGAGAATGCTGATATTCAAAGTGGTGAAGTGACTTAACTCAAATCTGCCTGGCTGCCAAGTTAGTTAGGGATCTCCCACCTGGAGCCAGCTAACTGTTCTGACTTCCAAGTCTAATGTTCCTTCCAGCATCCAGCTTCTTTAGAGACTTAAGACTTTCTCATTTATTCAATCAACACATTCTTCTTGGCTGCTCAGTATTTGCAATTGAACTAACCCTTGCCTTTAGAGAGCTCTTGATCTAGTTTAGGGAAAGATTTATTAATTAGATCACACTGTGATAAACAGGCAACAGGAGAATAAGGAGCGTGCTGCAGAAACACTGGTCAGGAGTTGAGATCAGCTGGCCATGAGTCAGGGAAGGTTCCCAGGGCAAGATGACAGGGGAGCTGCATCATGAAGGCAGATCTGGAGCAAACTGAGGACTGAGAAGGGCCATTAGGCAGAGGACACAGTAAGTGCAAAGACAGCACTAGGAAGGGCCTGGTATGACTGGGAATGGAGAAAAGCCACATAAAGTGAAGCATAATGTGGAGCTATGTATAGAGGGTGGGAATGGCAGGAGATGGGCCTGGCAGAAAAGGAGGGAAGAATCCCATGATATGGGTATCATCCACCCAGGAAGTCCTCCTCCTGTGAGTGACAAGAAACCTTTGGGGAGAGTGACATTACCATATCAGTAGTTCAGAGGTCAGTGTAGGATCTTGTGAGGAGTAAATCAGACTTCGGAAAAGTCTAGAACGGAAATTATGGATTCAGATGCCTACTTGGCCCCAAAAGGTGATATAAATGGGTGGTTTAGGGTGAGCCAGGCTCTGACAGAAGGCGCTCCACGCCTCTTCCGAAGGCACAGCCACCACTTGTCGCCAGCAGGTGGCGCTATGTAAGAACAAGTGTTCAGTCTTTCCAGACTTTTGTTTTAGCTGGGAGAAGGTGGACATCGAGGTATTTCTTGTGAAATCATCTAATTTTTATATGTTGAACTAATTATGCAAATTTAAAATATTATGCAGACCAATAGGAATAAATCAGGCTGGTTCTCACACCTGGTTGCTCTTGCAACTCCCTAGGCTAGAAACAGGATACCTGTTTCAATGCACTTATAAAGCCTAGGCAGTTACAGATACATGAAAAAGTGCTCATCATCCTTAATCATCAGAGCAGTTCAAATCAAAACCACTTTGAGATATCACCTAACTCCAGTAAGTTTAGCCCACATCACAAAATCCCAAAACTACTGATGTTGGCGTGGATACAGAGAGAAGGGAACCTTTGTATACTGCTGGTGGGAATGCAAGCTAATACGACATTTTTGGAAAGAAGTTTGGAGAACACTCAAGGAACTAAAAGTAGACCTACCATTAGATCCTGCAATTCCTCTACTAGGTATATACCGAGATGATCAAAAATCATTTTACAACAAAGACATTTGCACCAGAATGTTTATTGCAGTCCAGTTCATAACAGCCAAGAGTAGGAAACAGCCCAAATGCCCATCGACCCATGAATGGTTAACAAATGGTGGTATATGTACACATGGAATATTATGCAGCCATAAAAAAGATGGAGACTTCACATCTTTTATGTTTATCTGGATGGAGCTGGAACATACTCTTCTTAGTAAAGTATCTCAAAAATGGAATAAAAGTCTCAGTGCCTGTGGCTCAAGCGGCTAAGGCACCAGCCACATACACTTAAGGTGGTGGGTTCGAATCCCCAGCCTGGGCCCACCAAACAACAATGATGGCTGCAACCAAAAAATGGCCGGGCATTGTGGCGGGCACCTGTGGTCCCAGCTACTTGGGAGGCTGAAGCAGGAGACTCGCTTGAGCCCAGGAGTTGGAGGTTGCTGTGAGCTGTGATGTCATGGCCCTCTACCCAGGGGGACAGCTTGAGGCTCCATCTCAAAAAAAAAAAAAAAAGAATGGAATAAAAAGTATTCAATGTACTCAATACTTCTATGAAATCAATATATAATCACCTACACACTCATATGAATGGCAAAACATAACTATAGTCCAGAAAGTAGAAGGGAAGAGAAGAAAGAGGAGAGGGAAAGGGGTAAATGGGAGGCGGGAGGGTATTTGGGGGGACCTCACCTAATGCATATGATGCAATGGTACATTTCAAAACTATTAAGAAATGAGTACAATTGTGATGGATGTGTTACTTAGTTCAATGTAAGCATTTCACATTGTATATCAAAGCAGTACCCTGAACCACATAAATGGATCAATGTACAACGTTATGATTTAATAAAAAATAATTTAAAGAAAATAAATTAAAACATAGAAAATCTAAAAAAAAAGATTTTCACGTTCAGAATTTGCACAGCACGTTTTAGAAGAGACTGTAGATCGAACAGGATCATCAGCTAAGCAGGATCAAAATAGCATTTAGCATAGTAAGTAATGGTTTAAACTTTGGAATTAAACTAGCTTAACTTCCATCTCTAAGTTATACAAACTGTAATACTTTAAATGTTACTTCATGGCATCATTCTAACTCCAGTGCTTTAGAACCACTCTTACAGTAGACATAGTAATGCCTTCATCACGGAGCTGTTGTGAGGCTTCAATGATTGGATATGAAATTATTAGTCTTCAGCACAATGTCTGGCACAGGCTGACACCTCAGTGAATTGGTATACAGCTGCCAAAGTTAGAGAACTTGGCCTCATCCAATAAATTCATACACCATGTACTTATTGGATGCTTATTAGCTGCCAGGCAAGATTTCAGGTGCTAAAAATAGAGCAGTGAACAAAACAGGAGGAAAGGAGCACACTCCCTTCATGGGGCTTACATTCTGGAGTCATGAAGCTAATGAGGAGAACCAGGAGTTGGCTGGCTCTCAGCCATGACCCACTTCCCCAGAGGTCTTGCTCTGGGCAATTCATACAGCCTGTGGCTGGTAATAGCTAAATGCATGAAAAAAGAGACAACATGTATGCTGTCAAATAGTTCGTTACCTATATGGTACATAGTAATCATTTCTTTTTCAAAAATGCATGAAGGACTCGCGTTGGACATAGTGTTTTGTAAAAAGCTAGGTATCACTCTTATTCTCTAAAAGCCTTTCTTACCCCTCACCCCTCCCTTTTTTTTCCTTTCCCTCTGTCCCTTATAAAAAGATAGCCTTTATGTACAGACAGCTTTCCTGCCCTACAAAGAAGTACACCTTCATCCATCCATTGTCTTTTTGCATTCCGGAAGCTTGTCTCTGAAACATTTCAGCCTGACAGAAAGGAAAACAATGTTAAAACACAGAGGAAAGTTAAAACCTCACCATGACACTTCTCTGAAAGGGCCAGGTCCTGTCTCATGCTCCCGTTCCTAACCCTCATGAACCCCCATGCAGGGGAGCTCCAGAAACCTCCTAGCGTCACTCTGTGTGTGCTTTCCTTGTCACCATTCATCTTTCCTCTCATTTCAGAAGGCAAGGCAAAGCAGTAGACTCTTCTGCGTACATCATTGGAGAGCAGATTTTGCTCTGCTTGTGGCCATTGACCGTTTTCTCTGTGGTGTCAGCCATTCTTTCATCACCCACACATAGGGCTGATTGGTAAATGGATCTAGTTGTGTTTAATAAACCACTTTTCACATCTAAAAATCCATTTATCAAGAGCTGCCTCTGTAGTGACAGTGTGGCTCTTCCTTTATTATTTGGCAAAAACCTAGCTCATGTGTATAAATTCTAATATTCAAACAGATAAGATAAAGATGGTAAATCATATATGCATATTTTACCTCAATTTTTAAAAATGCCTGTTTTCCTCCCACACACACACAAGAAAAACAAAAACAAAAACAGCTAAGGAAAGCACTGGCATCAGCTGCTTGCATTATATGTTTAAATAAAAGAAAGCAAAAAAAAGTAAGAATAAGTGTTTTTGCTAAACATCAATGAATAGGCAATTGTGGGAAATAAATAACTGCTAGAATCAATGCTGAAAGCAAACTGGGCTTATTCCAAAATGTTTTCACATTTAAACAAAGTTTTAGATTTCTCTTCCTCTTCTCCTTTAAATGCCTAAGTGGGCTCCTTTTGCCCAGCTACAGAGTAGTGTTGTTACTTCAGCTAATTTCCTTCCTCTCGGTTTGCCATATGGATTATGGAAAACGTATGATGTTTTCACCAAGTTTGTTGCTTTTACTACGCATTTATATCCTTAAAGTGCCCAATAAATATAGCCCTTCAAATATCAAACTCTTAGAAAAAGGAATTCTTCTTTCATAACTAGAACACCTCTCACAGGACTAAATCTTTCGTTAGTAAGATAAATTCTAGAAATGGATTGGGGAGTAAACACCTCAAGTGTTTGTTTTTATCCTTGGGAAACCAATAACGTGCTGACAAGGAGTGCTATCATGTGTCACCATAGTTTAGAAATAAGGTACATTTAAGAGTGTTCTTTATTGCCTGGGAGGGTTGGATATTGCCAACCGTAACCAAGTTGCCATAGAACACAATGCTTTGCATTAGCGGCGGAGGGATGGTGAATTCGTCTGAGCCCCATCTGAATAGTATAAATACATGCTTTAAAAGTGTCGTGCTTTAGGAATACTGGAGTGATTATAACACTGGGCATTACGTCCCCGTAAACTTAAGTATGAAAATATACAAACTTTAAAGGAGGACAAGGTGTGGCTGCGGGGTGACTTGCTTCCATTGCTCTCTGTGAAGAGGTTAATGTAACTCCATCTGGGAATAAAGAGGTTAATGGAACTGCATCTTGGAACTAACTCCCCACTCCCGTCCTGGGCAAAGTCGCCCAGGAGGAATCAGTCTATCAAAAAGAGACTGGCTCCCTCCTCTGCACTTCTTGGCAGCCAGTCTGAAGGGGACCGGCTTCACCTCCCTCCGCATTTCTGGACAAAGTCAATCAGCCCAGATGCAGCCAGTCTATCAGAAGTGGACAGGCAACCCTCATCTGGAAAGTCCCTAACCTAAACCCACCCTATAGCACCTCTGGCCTATCAGATGGTGCCAAGTATCCCTGGACAACAGCTCAGCCAATGGCAACCCCTCCTGACAAAACGCCCAATGAAATTCCTGTATACATTTTAAATGTATACGAAGATCCCCTCGCTTCATTTTGGGGTCACCCTTCCCCCAGCTACACTGTAGGGTGGA
>CAUYQV010089532.1:0-17000 GCA_963574575.1 Galagoides demidoff
GCACTCTAGGGGACATTTGGCAATATCTGGAGGCATTTGTGGTTGTTACCAGTGCGTGGGAGTCATATGCTACTGGCATCTAGTGAGTAGGCATAGGACAGCCACCTATAACAAAGACTTGTCTGGCCCCAAATGTCAACAGTACCAAGATTGAGAGACTCTACCAAGGACGTACCGCCTTTTTATTTTCTGACACATGTTCTGGGACCACACATTCAATACACAAACACTCATGAAATCTGATGAGCAAAAATAGCTCCATGAATAATTTTCATAATATCTAACCCCACAGAGAAGCAAAACAGGCCTGAAATAATCTGCATACAGCCCGCAGGCCACAGGTTGGACACCCCTGCAAGAATCAGAAGGCTTTCCTAAGATGTCGATTTCAGCAGATAACAAGGCTTTGTCTGAGCCATTGATGTTAGAGTATTTACTTCTCTTTCTCCTCCACTCTCCACCATGAACCGATTTCACTTGTCTCCCCAGCAAGAGTGACGGTTCCAGTGACATTCATTATAGGGATACTTTGCTAATTATGGATATGGTATCTGTGTTGCCCTGTGTGTTTCCACTGTGTTTATTCCACTTTGAGGAGCACATTCTCCGGTAGCTTGCTGAAAAAAGGTGTATGAAAGGTAAATTTGGAGGGAGGTTCAACGTCTACAAATGTCTTTAATCTATTCTCTTGATCAATGTTTTTGTACAGAATTCCAGGGAGGAAAGAATTTTACCTCAGAATTTGAGACCATTTCTCCATTATCATAGAGCTTCTGGCTTTGTCATTGAGAGATATTGTGACATTTGATGACTGTTTCCAGTTTTAACCTTTTCCTGGGTTTTCTTTTTTCCCCCAAATTACTGAATCTTTTACTGCATTACTAACCTTACAAAGAGATGTTAAGGAGTATCATGTGGTATCTTGCTGTAGCTGGACAACTCTTAATTCTTACTCATCAGCCTGCAGTTCCTTTTTCAGAGATATAGATACCATACAAACATTTTCTGATATCCTTGTTTTTAACTGTTGTGGCCTGCTGAATCAAAGCAGCTGAATTTGAAACAAGCTCAAGGTCGTTTCCTTCAAGGATTAACTCATCTTTCTGAGATACCAAACCGACAACGCCTGCCCTCATCTGAACCGAAATTTCCCGCTGATGTGGTGGGAGTTCACTTTTTTTTTGTACGAAAGGTCTTTATTGGTGGGGGAGGGAGGCTGCAGAGCAGCACCAAGGAGGAGAGACAGGAGGGGAGAGAGAGTAGAGAAGAACGAGGGGGAAGAGGGGGAAAGAGCGCGAGTTCACTTTCATTCACAGTGCTGAGTTCTCAGCGGTCTCTTTTCATCTGGAAACTTACCCTTCCATTCTGGAAAATGTTCTTGAATGATTTCATTAACTTCTTTTCTGTATCTTTTTTTGTTCTTTCTCCATTTATGGTTAAGTGGTTTGGAAGTTCTGAGTGCGTGAATTCGGTTTGTTGAACTTGGTTATTGAGTGGGCTGGGTGGATCCTGCAGGGAACTCCGATGTCTTTTACCTTTCACTTTGCCTTTAGCTGGTTAGTCTTCCCAAAAATGAACTTCCAACTTCTCATTTGGAGGTATTCTGGGAGCCATGTGGGGGAAAGAGTGGGTTCTCAGAATGTATATGATCACTTAATCTTCCTGATGGGGATTTTTTTTTGTAAGGAATCTCATTCTGTCGCCTGGGTCAGAGTGCAGTGGCATCCTCATAGCTCACTGCAACTTCTGGGCTCAAGTGATCATCTGGTCTCAGCCTCCTGAGTAGTATGAGATGATGGATGTGCACCAACACCCCTGGCTACTTTTTTCTATTTTTCTGTATAGATGAGGTCTTGCTATATTACTCAGACTGGACTTGTACTCCAGGCCTCATGTGATCCTCCTGCCGTGGCCTCTCAGAGGGCTGGAATTCAGGTGTGAGCCACTGTGCCCAGCCCTTTCATGGTGTTTTGACTGTTCCTGGTAACTCCTAGGGCAGGGAACGCCTATTTAACCATCTCCAGAGGGTCAACCTCCCAACTTGCCTTCTAGAGAGGTAGTCTCAGCAGCTGCATGAGGCCTCCAACTGCCTCTCAAACAGCTTTCATACAATCCTCCTTACTTTAGCTGTGTTCTTCCCTTCAGAGTCAGCCTTTGTCCCAGTTCCCTGCTACTCTAGCTCCCAAATTATTTGTGGTTTCTGGGGAATATCGGGCTGTTTCTCAGCATTATACTTTGGCTTGGGGGCTCTTGTCTCGTTGCTGCTAATCCATCTGCTTGCTTAGTACTTTGAAAGGCTTTCTGGCTGCTATCTCTTCCTGTTTTCCAAGTTCTTATGGGTTTATGTCTTTAAAGTAACCTAAATGTGGTATCAGGAGGATGCATGCAGTGTGGTGCTTACTCTAGAACTCTTTGTCATACAAATATTATTTAGAGCATTCATTATGAAAGAGTACAGGTAGAGGTGGCCTCCTGCCCCCACCCCCCAGCTTTTTAATTTTTGCTGCCACTGTGCCCTAATTTGAATGTCCCTTTGGTGCCCGAAGCCTTAGTCGTAAGCTGCTGGAGCGATTTCTAAAGCAAAACTACCTCCCCAGTTCATGGTATTGGCAGCTGGGCTGATGGATGTGGCTCCACAGCTGGCATAAGATTAGTTGGCCCTTCCTGAGTTTGCTGTTGCTTTATGCTCCTGACTACACTTTTCTTCAGCTCACCTTTGATCCGAAGGAATGTGTGCATAATCTTTTTAAAATGTTTGCTGTGCCAATATTCTAGATTAATGTGGAAGAATGTTTAATGGTCAGAAGTGGTGCTTTGAGGCCATCGACCAGGTGTCTCCTGCTTTGTGGTTTATAGGCCACCTTTGCATAGGGACAAGGGCTTTCTGACTCTGTTTGATGACTAAGAGGACACTCTTATTTGTAAAACCACTTTCATTCACTGATCTTGAAGCCTTTTGTAAATCTAAAACCATTTGTCTTTTGAAAATGCTAAAGATGTTGGTAGCATGTAGAGAAAAATAAATTCTGGGGAAAAACACCTAAAATGCAGTGATATCGGTAATCGCTATTCCCCCCAGAAAGGGATTCCAGGCTCTTGGATCTTGCTCTGATCCCTAACCAGATATGACCAGATGTGATCAGATATGATGTGATCAGTTACATGGAAGATGGAGGCAAAACAGTGGTTTGCTTCTACTATGTTTGGACTGATTTTGATATCAGTTTTGATTATTTTAAGAAAAATAATTCTCAGACCTGCCTATTAAGTGGCCAGTTGAGGCCTCTCCCCCTGGTTTTCTACCTAGAGTTTTGCCTTTTAAGTTTTTACAGTCCAGATGGACAGATGCAATCGATTTATATTCTTGATCAAGATTTCTGTGTTCCAATAAAAGATTATTTGTGGACACTGCAATTAGAATTTCATGGAATTTTCACATGTCCCAAAGTAATATGCTTACATTTTGTGAGCCATCTAAAAATGAAAAATCCATTTTTAACTCGCAGACTGTACACAAACTGGTGGTGGCCCGTAGGATATAGTTTGCTGGCACTGGTTTAAAACTTTTTCCTTAGGATGAGCACTGTTCCCCTCGTCCCAAATTTCAGACATAACATGACAATCTGAGTATCTGCCTGTGTGAATATGAAAGCACTGTTTGGAACCGGGGTGGCCATAGGCAAGTTTTTGTCTTGGTGGGAGATTTCATTAACGTCAGTTCAAGCAACTTCTGAGTACTCCATGGGCCAGCCTCTCTGTCCTTCCTGAACATTCGTGTTCTTCCTCTAGCCATCATTTTATTTTTCTCTTTGGCCCTTTCAGATGATTTCTCTCTTTTTAAGTAGGGATCATATTCTGTGCAGTATACTCGTTGCTTAAGGGCTATGAATATAAACCATGAGGCTGCTTGTTTTGCCAAATTTCACCAAATGGGGTAGGGGCATGGCCTACAGGTATATATAATATCAGCAAGTATTGTATAGGTATTTCCCCCTCTGTCTTCATGTTGTAGATGACATATGTTTTTCTGCATTTATTTCCAGCTTCAGGATGCCAGGAACATTAAAATGGTGAACAATAGTGCTATGCTCTAAATTTTTTAATATTATCATATTTTTGCTACTCTAAAGAGGCACCTCTCTCTTCAGATACCCTCTGGCAATTTATTCATTAATTTAAACTTCTCTAGAAAACTTTGCTCGAAAGTGATGTTTCTTCGGCAAAGATAGATCACCACTTAGTAAAGATTTATGATTGAATGAACAAAGGACAAGGGGGGGCCTAGGGGATAAAGTCGAAGCATTGAAAATAATAAATTTAGGAACATTAAAAGTGAAGGAGACAAGCGTAAGGCTGTAGAATAAAACCCCCTCACAATTATAGGTTTCATGGTAGTTACAGTGAGTAATATAGTCTCAAATGAATACTCCTTTATTTCATAGGAGGGATTGGCATGTGTGCAATATTCTTTAGTTAAATTTTCAATTTATTGGATTTTTGCATCACTGCAGATTGATCTATTGAATTTGTCACAGTGGCCCTGTTTTTACCTTGATGTGTTTAATACCTGCTGGATGAGAATGCCAATCAATTTAGGTTAATTTCATTAAGTTTGCTAAAGCTTTTTAAATTAAAGGCTGCTGGCTTTACCAGTTACAAAATGTAAGTAACGTACTCTCATGAACATTATTGTTCTGGAAAACAGACTGGTAATATATATTCTCTTCGAACATTTCCTTACTTGGATTTTTAAATTCTCTTAATTATTTACAAGAATATAAATCATTTAACATTTTAAATTTTAATTATCTGCATGATCATTGCTTAGTATTCTGTGCCAAACTTTATACTCAGCGTAGATTGAAGTTCTCACCAAATAGATTTCAATTAAACTCCTTTCCATCTTTTCTAGGAAAGAAATGGATTATGTTTAAAAAATTGTATTGTGCTTTCCATTTCAAATATAAACTGGGGAGTGGTTCCTGATAAATAGCCTTTTAATGTTCTCCTGTGCATTTTAGTTCCCAGAGAAGTCACAGTGCACTTAGCATTAATTATAAGAAATATAATTATTGTTAAGTTTTTTTGAATAATATATTTTGCAATGAGTGCTGTAATGTGCAATTATGGAACTCAGCTTGCATTATTAACTGATTTTATTAACTATCATTAATGCAGTATTTATAAATATTGCTTGGAGAACTGTAGTTACATCTACTAAAGATAGAATGAAGAGGAATTCTTAAAAAAAAAAGAGAGAGAGCAAGAGAAGCAGGCTACATCGTTTTCAAAACCACTGGTGAATTCAGAAAGGAGAAAAAGAAACATCCCTCAAACCATCAAAAATTGGTTATTTGATCATATCTTAGTGCTATGTGGTACAGGTATATAGGCCCTACTACAGTTTCCTATGGGGAGATTGTGCAAGCAAAAGTTTGTTATAGCATATGCTCATCGAGAATTAAAGAGATTTTAGTTATGTAAGGTTCAAATTATCTTTGACACATTTTGCAGGTTACTTACAAAATCGTACCTAAACATAGGACTCTTCTTTATCAGAGAGCCTAACATCAGATTTTAATCATATCTTGTACCCACAGGGTTTTAGGTTTCCAACAGGCCACCTGTCTCAGACATTTAAAAATTCACAGGACAGATGGGAAGGTGAAAGAACTTGTCCTTGGATAAAGAAATTTTTACATAGCAGGAACGTTCACAGTCAGGGCTAGCCAGTAACATCACATACCTACCTTGTATTTGTCCAGCATCGAGGTGTCGTAATCACACATTTCCCTTTAGTAGTAGAAATACGGAAGTCATCATTTATCTCCTAGTCTCTTGGTGCACCAGAGAGAAAAAAATTGTAGCTTACAGAACTATATTTTATATTAACTTTGCCGACTCTACTTTTCATGGAATGTGTACTTGGCATAAGGCTGTGTACCATTCCTTGTGTTTAAGATGTCAGGGTCTGGAGCCAGGTTGCCTGTGTTTGGATCTCCTCCCAACCACTTGCCAGTGACCTTGCCTAGTTACCTAATGTCTCTGTGTTTCAGTTGTCTTGTGTGTGAGATGACGATTTCAGAGTCCTTTATAGAGTTTTTGGGAAAGATTACTGGAGGATACTACAGGTGTCTAGAAGAGCATCTGCAATGGAGAGGTAGTGTTCAGGAAATGTTAGTTATCACAGACAGCACTAATTATATGTTAAAAGTGCAAGAAGGACTTAGAGCTTCTATTTGGACATGTTCACAGAAAAGTATTTTGTAATGTTCTTTAAAACTTTTGCCATCCCAGTTATTTCTTGGGAAAAAATCTATTTGTTGCTTATATTCAAAATCATTGAGCAATGGAAGTCTGTTAGAAAACATCAGTGCATTGTGTTATGAACTGTGGTTGAATCTATATTAATGGGAACAAGTTAGAAAGTTGATTTCTAAGGCCCAGCCCAAGAACTACTACATCAGAAATTTAAGGTGGGATGGAGAAATTTGTGTTTTAATAAGCCCTCCGGATGGTTTTGGTGTTTGCTGAAGTTTGAGGACCGCTGGCTTAGATGTTTGTGTAGTTTTGGGGGGAACGCATTTGGTCTGGGTTCTGGGCAGAGAAATGGAACATGAGAGATGAGGTTCCTGCTCTAATTAACATTCCGGGGAGGGCAGACAAAACTACGTGAACAGGCATAAAAATGTAAGAATTTCCTATTATGGAAATGTGAAAAAACAAAACCCAGCGGGGAGAAGCTCTAGGCAAATGATTGGGATGCACTGCAGATACAGGGTGTTCATGGAAGGTCTGCAGATTCCGCAGCAGAGATTCAACTTAAATATGAGAACAATACCTAATAAAAGCCAGTGGAAGAGCAAGAGGAGTCCGGGAAGAAGAAACGGCTAGTGCAAAGGCCGTAAGATGAGGACCCCCTAAAGAAGGGCTGCTAGTTATTTTTAATTACTCTTGGTAAACTAAAAGGCTGTTAATCAGCAATGTGGTAAATTTGATGACTATAAAGAAAAATATCCTTGGCTAAGTTTTGGATAGGCCTTTTAAAAAACACTTTAATTCCCCATTTTACATAGAGACCCACTAACTAAAGCTGAATGTCACACATGATCAATCCATTTGTCCGTTGAGCCACCAACATCACTTTCCCAGCCCTGGCGCTTGTGCTGGGTTGCCTGTAGGTTGTTAGTCATCTCCTGTTGATGGGACTGTGGATACTGATGGACCAACTCCCAAGGTGAACCATCTTCTTGTGGAATTATGGGAATCTTTAGATCAACTTTAGATTTCTCTTTTTAAGGACTTAAATCAGTGTCTTTATTTTTTATGGCCCTCCACATGTGTACATTTGTGTGCGGAATGTCCAATACTATTAAATGACTACTATGTTTTTCTTAACTAGTTCGCTATGAACTATCGCTTCTATAAGAACAATTATCTTACACCTAGGATCAAGACAATACTGACTTAAAATTTTAAGTGCAAGAGACAAGTTTATCTAAATTATAAAGTCAATAATTTTAGATTTTTAAAAAATATATATTATTTCAATATTCTGCACATTATGAAAGATTATAGTCAGTTTAGTTTAACTTATATTATGGCAAGTCTAAGAATAATATGTCCTAGATATAAACCTTTCTGTTTTGATTCTTTTTTTTTTTTTTTGAGACGGAGCCTCAAGCTATCCCCCTGGGTAGAGTGCCATGGCATCACAACTCATAGCAACCTCCAACTCCTGGGCTCAAACGAGTCTCCTGCCTCCGCCTCCCAAGTAGCTGGGACTACAGGCGCCCGCCACAACGCCCGGCCATTTTTTTGGTTGCAGCCACATCATTGTTGTTTGGCGGGCCCGGGCTGGGGATTCGAACCCGCCACCTTAGGTGTATATGGCTGGAGCCTTAGCTGATTGAGTCACAGGCGCCGAGCCTCTGTTTTGATTCTTTATGATAAAAGTATCACACATGCGACTTGAGAGGCAAACACAGTTCTGTTTAAATCCAAGAAGACCTGGATTCAAATCCAAGCTTCTCTGCTCATTAAGAAGCACTGCCATGATCAAGCTAGTTATATTTTCTGTGCCTTAATTTCATTGTCTATAAAATGAGTATAGAAATTCTGTCTTCCTGGGTTTATTAACTCAGTTTTGAGATACCAAGACCATCTACCCAAATATATAGCAAATGGGTGGTCAAAAGAGGGGAGACTTTGATTCTTTCAGATTTAATAAAAACTCTGACTTAGTAGTTTGATGAACTGTGAGCCAAAGAAAAGTCTATGGCTCCATCCATGTTGTAAGTACAGATTCTGTATTATACCCTAAAGGTTATGACTGCTTTTTAGAACTTCCTCTATTTCTTAAAAAATGATAAGAACTTCAGAAATCTCTCTTATAGTTAAGGCAGCCTTTTGTGGCAACTTCCTCCTCCAGCTTTGAGTTTTATTTGTGAACTTCCACCATGTGGCCCCTGGCTGGCTAGTATGTGCCCCTTGGGGCATTTCACTTCCAGGTGAAACGCCCTTAGTTCTCTAGCTGATGTATTTTATTCACTTGTGTGCCTGACTAGTCTTGACTTATTGAAGAAATATCTTCTTGAGCATATTTTGGGCAAATTCAAATTGAGTTAAATGCATGTAATTCCCAAAGTGTGGCAAACCACAAAAGATGATAAACATTTCAGTGTGTGTTTATGCACTGGCCAGAACGTGGTCGTGCGGCTCTGGAAATGACTAGCTTTTCCTTAGCAAGCTTGGGAACATTAAGATTAAAGTTATCTCCCCAGGTTAAATGCTCAATACTTCCTATGCAAATTTTCCTGAAAGTATCAGAAAGAGGGGAATATTATGAGATAGAGAGCACCTTTGTTGAATGTCTATCATGTACCACAAACTTTCCTACATGTGATATTTATGATTAATATCTGCCTTCTCAAAACCTTGTGAATTAAATAATATTCTATCCAATTTATAGAGGCAAGCAGCAGGTATCAGCAATGATTAAGTAACTTGCCGTATTTATACAGTTAATAAAAAGAAGTTAAAATCCTGTTGTGTTTGATCCCAAACCAAGTTCTCCAACACTGTCTTCCAATCTACAAATATAGTTATGAAAATGAAACTTAATTTTGATTTATGTTTCTGATACTGATTCTATAGTCATAAACCAGTATATCTGCTTGGGAATGGAACCAGCCAGCTCATGAGGGACTCTTCAGGGTGTAAGTGGGTAGTAGGAGGTGTTGGAATGGGCTGGGTAGTCCTAACTCTGTAGCCAGGGCTGTGGAGGAAAACTGGAAGGGCAGGGTTCCTAATCGCTCTGAGGTAGAGGAGACAGGCCTGGGGGAACAGACAAGTGAAAAAATCACATCCTGTTTTAAGTACTCGGAAGGAAATGAGCAGTGTTCCAGGTAGAGACCAACAGTGAGAAATGGTGCACTGGAGGTATGGGCAAGAGAAATGGCTGAGAGGAGGAGGTGGCATGCAGCCTGAGCCCATGCAACTCTAAGACAGAGTTGATTGCAACTCTCAGTTATCAGGAGAGCCCTGAGCAGGCCACACTTCCACAGAGATGGGGCATGGAGTCCCCTGCTTCCTCCTCACTGGTAGAGAGTAGGCACCCCCCGCCCCTTGGTGCCTATTTGCTGAATGAGTTTTGCAAGTCTTTGAAAAGAACCTTTGTTTACGTACTAGTTTTTGCAGTCATTTGTGCTGACTTTGTGCTGTTAGGCACTTGTTTAAACTTTTCCTTATAGAAACTTTTCCTTATACAACAGAGTCTAAAATAAGGAATCTCCATGTACCCAAGTCTGAATGCAGCAGTTATTATGATAATATTTTTCTAATCTTATTTTACCTAATCCTTAATTCCTTTTTTTCTGTATGATACTTTCCAGCAAATCCAAAATACTATTTCTTTATAATTTTAAGTGCTTCCGTGTGCATTTCTCCACGATGAGGACATTTTTATTTACATAACCACAGGCCATCACCACGCTTAGAATTAATAATGGCCATTTAATCATATGATCCTTTAAGAAAATTAATTAAAAAGCTGATTGTGATTCATTAAAAAATTATGGTGAAATTGACTTTCATAAACAGTCATGCCTGGATCTGGTTTCTGTTTCCTTTTGGACTCTTCTGGTGCTTGTGACTTAACTCTCCAATGGCTACCCTTTCTTACTCTTTCCGAAGCTAACAACCAAAACATCATCTTCTTGTTAAAAACAAAAAATGTCCTGGGTGATGCCTGTGGCTTAAAGGAGTAGGGTGCTGGCCCCATGCCCCATATACTGGAGGTGGGGGATCAAACCCGGCCCTGCCCAAAAACTGCAAAAAAAAAAAAAAAGAAAGAAAGAAAGGCCCAAGCGGAGTGTCTACACTCCAACCAACTTGGAAAGCTGTTTGACAGAATCTCCTCTCCTTATCGGTCCCTGTGGTGGCAGACAGTGTTAGATCTGTACAGGTACCAGAAACATTAGTTTTCAAAAGTTTGCCCTGATATTTTTTGCCCAGACACCATCGGATGTTGGTTCTGTATTTATAAATTGCTAGTGGAACTGAGCACATGGTAGACTTTGGATACACTGCCATCACTCAGCAGACCGTGTTTTGAACTGGCAGAACTGGCTGCTGTGCTCCTAACAGCGGAAATCTAGAAAAATATAGATCTTGGAAATCATTACTGCTGATAAAGAAAGAAGAATTCCCAGTGACACCTCTTAAACTCATGACGACCTACCTCCCTGACCACTTTCACTTTTTCAAAAAACCAGGCTGTCTGAGTTTGGCTGGAAATTCTCTGCACTCCTCATTCATTATTTAATCTGATTTTACTTTGTTCAGACAAGCTATCTGGCCTATTGTGAAGCTTCACACAGCCAATTACCTCAAGGTGTTTAGTTCATTTATTATTTAAAGCATAAATCTTGTACAGGTTGTCCATTGACGACCCTCCGAGTAGATGCTGTAAATGCCTTTCATCTTGGCGGCCTCAGTCAGTGCTCACGGACCTACCTGCTGAGCGTGGCGGCCAGGTGGGGAGCTGGAGCATGTAAGATAGCAGAGGTAATTGCACTTTACTTTCTGTTTAAGGGTACATGTGGAAAATGTGTACATAGGAACAAATTCTGGGTTGAAATTTAAAGCAAAATAACTTTTCACTTTAAATGCAGGATTTCTTTGTATTTCCTTCCTTGGTAGACACTTTAGCTATTGACATAGGCTGGGCACTGAATTTAGAAGTTCGTTTAGAGCAGGACCTAGTAGCATCAGGCTTTGGAATACTTAGGTGGAGGTATCATCTTTCACATTTGTATCTGTGTCCTTGAACTCGTTTTCTTTTCTTGGCTTACTTTGAGTTTTGTGTCCTGATCCTGAGTGCCATCATGAATGATTTGGAAGAAGACTGGCTTAAGTAATGTGCTGATTCCACTGATGGGCTCACATGCCATTAGGAGGCTCTATCCCACACCAAATTGTGCCAGGTATTTAACTGGAAACTGGTACTAATTTCAGAGCTAATACTGAGCTGTTCCGCATCAATGCTTTCAGCAGGTGGCTTGAACTGACAGTGTAAAGAAAAAAGTGAGAGAAAATTACCATTGTACTTTAGAATTTCTCTGATTGAATTGACTGATTATACTGTCAAAGGAGCATTGGGAAGCTGGAAGGCTTATGGGCAGTGAAGAAATGACAGAATTCTTTAAAAAATAACGTGTCTATTGGTTTTGCACAGCCAAATATTTCAAAATGATAATAAGGTTTGATGTGAGGTTTCAGTTCAGTACTTATGAAAATCCATGTGTTCTCTGATTTGTCTTTTAAAGCAGATGTTCCTGAAAGGACAGCCAGTGGTTTTCTTTTTTTGTTTCACTATGTTGCCCTCAGTAGAGTGCTGTGGTGTCATAGCTCACAGCAACCTCCAACTCTTGGGATTAAGCAATTCTCTTGCCTCAGCCTCCCACGTAGCTGGTAGTAGTTGTTGTTCTTATAGTTGTCATTGTGGTTTGGTAGGCCCAGGCTGGGTTTGAACCCACCAGCTCCAGCATATGTAGCTGGTGCCCTAGCCACTGAGGTACAGGTGCTGAGCCCTAATGGTTTTCTTATTACCATTTCCTTATATAGCAAAGTATCAAAACACTCTAATTCAAATTCCATCAGTAAATGTTAAACTACATTTTATATTTGCAAAGAAGTTTTATAAAGATTTCAATTTTGTTAAGAAATTTCACTTATAGGAAAATGGAATAGAGAACTTATCAAGTGACTCAAGATAAAAACTGTTTGTTTTGTGTAATCAGCCTATATCATGTCTTAGATCTCTCTAAGAAGAAATTCTTACCCATCACAAATATTCTCAGTTGTCTCCTAAATTCATGATTCTTTAATGTAAAATTCTGCATTATTTAAATATTTGAAAATATCATTTAGATAAATATATTTTAAAAATTACATAGATACAGTTATTCTATGTATTATTAGTGTAATAGTAATTACTACGTATCAGATACTTGCCACATACCAGGTAAGTGTGTCATGGGGTCTCATTTAATCTTCACAGCGACTACACATGTTAATTTCTCTTCATATCACCATTTTACTGATGAGGAAGTCGTGCCACGAGAGGTTGAGTAACTTACCTGGGCACCAAGGGCTGGTAAGAAGCAGAGCCCAGATGCTGACTCTCAGAGCCTCACTGCCTGTCCTGTGGTAGCACAGGCAACATGGTTTTTTTCTTTTTTTTTGCTGTCAAATCACTGACTTCCTTTTGTACTGGTGACAGAGAATTAATACAATAATTTCCCTTTTCATGGTTATCCCATTATGCATTTAATAGGACTTTTGACACAGAGCCATGAGAATTCTTAAGTAAATAGTTCAAAAAGTGGGGGAAATGTCTTCAAGTATTCCGTAAAAGGTGTAAGAGTCAAATTTAGCAGAGTGTAAGTTCGGTTTGGGGCAGAAAAAATAAATCAGTCAGAGTAAATGGGTCAGTATTCATCATTTGTTCAACAAATACTGATTGTACTAGGTGCCAAACTTGAGACATGGCCTGTCGGAAAGCACTGGGTGATTTATTTTTGTTGGGTTGACTCCCTGGTGGGATCATTCACTAATAACCTTTCCATGTAAATAGGAAGCTTTAATTGCAGAAGAGAAGGGTTAAAGTCGTTCTGGTTGGACTGTGGTGTGCGAGTTTTGTTTCCTGGCACAATCTAGTAGGCTATCCTCGTATTATTATTATTCTGATGCAGTGTAACAAACCAGCAGGAAACTGCATTCCTCAGGATTGCTATGGGGACTACAGAGAATTTGTTCCAATGCTTACAGACCAGCCGCTTGGAGCTTCAAGTAGCTTCAGGGCTAACACGAGGAGCTGTGCAGTTCTACTTGCTACTGAACTGTAGAACTCAGAGCACGCGTAGTGTGAATAAAACACTGTCTGTAGAATCCCTTCTAATCTGGAGGCCTTATCACAGCATTGCTGCACAATTTGTTATTGTGTTAAGAGAGAAAAAGGACAGGGAATTTGAAATATTATGCCGTGCTGAAAATGTGAATACTTGTCTCTTTACTTGGTTTTAAAACTTATTCCCTCTAATGTTTATGTAGTTCAGTTGAAGGTAAATTAGAAAGAAAGAATGTGTATCATTCACCCTACCCACCCCTTTCCTCAAAACAACCGCAAACAGAGTGACAATTTCCATGGCAAACTTGTTCAGCCTAGGAGATACAGGAGTCCGTATTCTGGAACATGGTTTTTATTTCTATCTTCTGTTTACATTCTGTTAAGTTCCTGTCCCCAAAGAGGAATTGTCCCATCTTGAGGCACACTGACATATTTGATGATTAGTGTCACCGGGCGCTGGCCCCACCAAGAGACTGTGGTCCCTCTACCATGCCTCTCTGAGCTCATTCCACTGCTGCTAGTGTCACTCTGATGAACATCTGGTGGGCTGGCTCACCAGTCTACAACCTGTGATTCACACTAAGCCCCAGGCTTGGTTTAATTCTCTGCTCTCATCTTCTTCAAGTTCTTAATAATGTTTAATCAAAGAGCCCCACTATTTCATTTCACCCTGGGCTCTACAAGCCATGTAGCTGGTCCTGTTTGCTCTTTCCTATCCCTGAGCCCAGCACCAGAGGTTTCATCCTTCAGCCAACACAAATGTTGCCTGATTTGTGAAGGTTTCTAGCTTCTCTGTAGGTCTGAGTATCTCTTTCCTTTGTGTGAGTCTTGGTTACAGCCTACATTCCACTCTGCCTGGAACTTGTAGTAAGCATGTCTGTCTCCTGCAGGACTCAGACTCTCAGAGGGACGGCAGGCACCCCCAAGGGTCTTCATATTATTCTCCCTACATACGCTGGCCCAGTGCTGGTCAGTGTTCCATAAATGCTTATTGAATTTAAGTGAATTAAATAATTTTCCCTCTTATCTGAAAGAGTAAAGAAATTTACATTTCATATAAGATCCCTTTGATAGACATACTGTCTTTATTTCAGTTCGCTTCGGATGCAGAATTATGGTGCTGGCTTCCATCGAATGGCAAATCAGATGAAGTGGTACACATAAGATTCTGTCTCACTTATACGTTTGGGGTGGAGGAAATATAAATGAAATCATTTCACTAATTTAAAAACATTTAAAGAATGTGGAAATTGAGCAAAGGAGGAAAAGGTTAACTGAGGTTAAAGCGAATGCTTTTCATTTCACTTAGCATATCACAAAGTAGAGATTTAAAAGCATTGTTCTTTTTCACCAAACTTTCCCCTACTGTGCCTAGATTTCTTTTTAACATAATTTAAGCAAGACATACTAATAGTTTAGATTATTTTAATTCTGCATGTTTCACAAAGGCTATTTTTATATAGAGAATATTTTATAATTTCATCCCTCAAACCTTTTAGAAGAATAGAATATTTGCAATGCTTGTCTAAACAGGAAGTAGAACCTTTCTTAACAAACCTGTGTATAAAGTATAGACTTTGTTTTTTAGCTATAGAAGATAACACAGTTGGCTCTACCACAGAGATTTTTAGGAGGGGGACCATGGTCTGCTTCAGAAGTTCTAAAACTCTATTCGATTGTACACAAGATGTATTTTGAGAGCATTCAAATCTTCTGGAGAGAGTGGGCTCCCAAAGCAACTTCTTGAATTGTTTGATAAGTTGGCAAAAATGGAAAGTTAGCAAAAATGTAAAATGGAATGAATACACACATCTACATACAGATACTACAAAGGAGAATTATAAAACCGATCTACTGAAGACCAAATCCTGTCAAACTTCATTTGTACTGTCAAAATATGAAATCTATGGGCTATAATATGTTGTATCCATTGAGTGTTAAACCATTATTTTCCTGAAAATAGAAGATAACACTGATTTTTATAAGTATAGATTTATGTATAGATTAGAATCTTAGTTCTTGAATTTTTTGTTTTGGGATGCATATTTGTGAGCAAGGTGATATTACGAAGAAGAGGAATTGGGCAAAACCCAAGTCCTTTGTCCTCCCACCCAGTAATAAAAGAGAGTTGTGAGCTGCTGCATTCAGAGGAAAGACTCAATTTCCAGCCGGGGTTATACTTGAATATGGGAGTTTTGAGATGATACTTGTGTCATACCTGAGTAGGGACACATGCTTTACAATAACAAAAATCCTTGCTTAGAAGTGAATGAAGCAGGTGTAGGAAGATTCCTTACTGGGAGGTGTGATTGCCCCAAACAGATGTTACACACTACCTCCCAGTTTCTTGTGCATCTCTCAGAAATGAGACGGATGCCTCACCTAATTTTTCCGGCTTTCCCCTCATTTAGCATTCTTTTCCTTGGGTGTTTTATTTTCTCAGCTAATTTCTGGGCTTTCCCTGCTCTTAGGAGCAGGGGCTTAGGAAGAGCCCAAGGTCACATACAGTCATCTGAGAATCGCAGGACAAGTACACAAATGTTAGATGTAGGGTGAACTCTGAAATTAGGAGCCCAGGTAGTTGCAGTTGTTTTCAGTATATTTTAGAGACCATTTATGTGTGTGCACGACAGCTCTAAGTGCTAAGGGGTGTTCCAAGATGAACAAGACCAGACCTTGCATTGAGAAGCAGGTAGGGTCATGAGGAATATAAGACATCAGACATCTCACCCCACCAGACATCTTCAGATGGTACAACTTGACCAAAACTGTGATGGGTACAGTTTTCCAAAGACCTAGGCCTACCAGGAAGGGGAGGCAATTCGTAATTTTTAAAAAGGCTTTTGAGGTTGACATTTCCATGTTGGAGCCCCAGGCAGTAAATAGAGTCATGCTGAAGATCCTGCAAGATAACTTGCAATTGGATTTCCCCTTCTTTCCCCCTTCCTGCTGCAGCAGTTGGCCTAAAGTTTTTCAGCGAGACCCAGACAACACAGACAGTGCTTCCTGCCAACATCTTCCTTGCCTACTCCCATCCTTTGAGTCTCTCTACTCCTTCCTTTCTCCCACTTCACACCCAAATCCTCTTCCCCTTTTCTTCCCAACATCCACCTTTGTCTTTTCCTGTTCCATCCCAATCATGACTTCCCTGGGGTAATCTTTAATACCAAGGCAGCCTCAAGTTCTAACAAAATAAAAATGAGGTCTTCTTCAAAGAGAGTCACAGTACATGCTTGACCAACATTGCTCTGCGAGGTAAAGATACAAGGTAGTTATAAGAAGTTTTTCTTTAAGGATATATTTTGTTAAATAATACTTTCAGAAAAGAAAAGTATAATAATACTTATCTATAGTTGGAAACTTTATCAGAGAGCATTTTGTGAGTTTTGTAGCCCTCTGGTGGAATGTCATGATGACCTATAATGGAAATACTTGAAGACCTGATTGTAGCTATTTTTTTTTTTTTTGAGACGGAGCCTCAAGCTATCCCCCTGGGTAGAGTGCCATGGCATCACAGCTCATAGCAACCTCCAACTCCTGGGCTCAAGCGAGTCTCCTGCCTCAGCCTCCCAAGTAGCTGGGACCACAG
>CAUYQV010089533.1:0-14748 GCA_963574575.1 Galagoides demidoff
TCTTTCTTTTTTTTTTTGAGACAGGATCCTCAAGCTGTCCCCCTGGGTAGAGTGCCGTGGCATCACAGCTCACAGCAACCTCCAACTCCTAGGCTCAAGCGAGTCTCCTGCCTCTGCCTCCCAAGTAGCTGGGACCACAGGCACCTGCCCCAATGCCTGGCTATTTTTTTTGGTTGCAGCCATCATTGTTGTTTGGCGGGCCCAGGCTGGATTCGAACCCGTCACCTTGTGTGTACATGGCTGGCGCCTTAGCCACTTGAGCCACAGGCACTAAGTCCAGAATAGGTATTTTCTAAAGACAATAGCAAATGCTGGTGAGGTGACAAAATTGGAACCCTTATATATTGGGGCACCATTCATTTGAATGGTTCAGTCATTTTAGAAACTAAGTTAGCAGTTCCTCAAGATGTTAGACAGAGTTACCATATTATTCAATGTTCTACTCCTAGGTGTATACTCAGGAGAGCTAAAAACACACAAATGCTTATACCAAGATGTTTATAACAACATTATTCCAAAGAGAAACAGACCCCCAAATTAGAAAAAAAGAATGCTCATCAACTGATGAAGGTATAAAAAAATGTGATATAGCCCTAAAATGGAAATGTATTCAGCGACAGAAGGAATGGCATTTTTAATACACCTTACAACATGGATGACACCTGAAAACATTATGCTGAGTGAAAGTATCAGACAAAAACAGTCCCTTGCTGTATGATTCCACTCACACGAAATATCAGGAGCAGCCACATTCACAAAACCCAGAGAGCCCGTTAGCGGCTGCCCGGGTTTTGGTGGCGAGAAAATGGAGAACAGGTGCCAATGGGGAAGGGGCTTCTCTGGGGGGTGATAAAATGTTCCGAAATTAAATAGTGAACAATGTGTGATTACAATAATAAAGAACATTGACTTTTGCATATTAAAATAATGAATTTTATGTTATATAATTTCCATTTCAATATAAATTATTGGCATTTTAAAGAAAATATTGTCCATTAGCTCACCATTCTGTAAGCCCCTGGGGTTACGGTGTGGCTGGGTTCTCTGCTCGGGTCTCAGAAGGCCAAATTCAAGGTGTCGGCTGGCTGCGTTCTCTCCTGGACTCAGGTTCTCTCCTAAGTTTGTTGCTGTAGCTGCAGAAGTTGGGTCCTTGCAGAGGAACAGGGCTGTGATTCCGGTGTCTTTGCTTATGTCAGTTAGGGGGTCAGTCTCAGCTACCAGGGGCCTCCACATTTCATGCCAAATACCCCCCACCGTATCAAAGCTGTCAGTGGAGTATCATCCTTGAATCCTCTCATGCATGGAGTAGCCCGGACTCAGGATGAACTTGGTCTCATCTGATCACGTCAGTACTGCCCGGGCCTGTCCAAGTCTCCCTTTCCTAAAGCTGAGTATGCCGTATCCACCACCATCATCATGGGGGTGATATTCTTTTTCTTTCCCGGGATCATTTTATTCTTATTTCAAAATGTTAAGGGGGCACAAGTCTTAGTTGCATGGATGGATTGTATAATGCTGAAGCCAGGATGTCAGTGTGCCTGTCACCAGAGCACTCTACACTGTACTCAATAGACCCCTTTCCCCTTTTGGCTTCCAATGTCCTTTATAGTAACACTGAGAGTGTCCATCGTTTAGCTCCTACTTATTAGGGGTGAACAAGTGGTTGCTCTTCCCTTCTTTCACTGTACTATACTTAGGATAATGTTCTCTAGTCCCATGGAACTTGCTGCAAGCAGCATTATTTCATTCCTTTTCATGGCTGAGTCGTACCCCATAGGGTGTGTGTACGCACGTGTGTGTGTGTGTGTATCTGTGCATGCATGAGTGGGCACACATACACACCTTTGCTTTCTCCACTCATCAGCTGATGGGTGCTTAAGCTGATTTCATATCTTTGCAATTGTGAATTGTGCGACGATAAATATTCACACGCAGGTGTCTTTTTAATACGATGGATTCTTTTTCTTTGGGTAGATGCCCAGGGATGGGATTGCTAGGTCACATGGTAAATCTGCTTTCAATTTTTTCAGGAATCTCCATACTGTTATCCATATAGGGTGTATTATTTATAGACCTAGCAACAGTGTTTAAGCATTTCGTTTTCCTATATTTATACCAGCATCTTTTTTTTTGTTTATTTCTTAATAATGACCATTATAACAGGGATGAAATATTATCTCACTGTGGTTTAATTCACATTTTCTTGATGATTTGTGAGGTTGAGAATTTTTTCAATTTGCTTTTGGGACATTTTTCTAATGTTTTTTGGGGAAAAAAAAACACTCTGTTCATGCATTTGCCCATTTCTTAATGGGGCTATTTGGGTTTTTAAAATTTTTTTCTTGTCAATTTGTTTGAGTTCTTTGGAATTCAAAGATATTCTGGATATTAGTCCTGTGTGGGATGTCTCACTGGCAAATATTTTCTCCTATTCTCTAACATTCTCTCTGCCTATTTACTCTGTTGATTATTTCTCTTTGCAGAAACTTTTAAAATTAACAACATATTTTTATGGAATAGGGTGTCCTTCCCCAGTGCATATTTTCATCTGCTTTGTCAAAAATCATTTGGGCGCTATTCTCAGTCCCAGGATTGGACCACATGTTTATCTGAGGCTGATGATCTGGGCATCTTGGCCTTCTGCCCCACCGCCCCCCACCCGCTTGCTTACTGCCCCCTTCCCGTAACACACTAGCTTACAGCCCTGCTACTTGTATGCTCATCCACCACGTTGTCCTCCGCAGGATTGTGCTGCAGACACTCGAGCACTGTCACATGGCCTAGCAGAGACCAGTGACTTAAGAACTACTCAAAAAGTACTTGTGGATTGAAAGCCGATGGTGCTCACACTCCGTCCCAGGACATGTGCAGGTCAGTGCACTCAGCATCCAGGCATAGTGCTGAACTGTAAAGGCTTCCAGGACTGTTCCTGTGAGTGACTTAGACCCCTCAGTTTCACTTTCTAATACTTGGAAACCCAGCGCTTAGAAGAACTCTGTGTGTGTGTGTGTGTGTGTGTGAGGGAGAGACCGTGTGTGTGGGCGAGGAAGACGGGGATGACGGACAGAAACGCTGCTCTATTGCTGCTATTGCTTCAAGCTATTCTGCTCAAAAGTAGGAAATAACATGAAAATCGATAGAACATGACAAAAGTCACCCCTGAAATGGAGAAGGCCTGTTTCCTGGGACCCTGGCCCCCCCCCCGTCTCCTCTTTCTGCTGCCCCCCTCTCCACACGGCGTGGGTCTGTGCACAATGGGCCAGCTCTGGAAACCCACGGGGGCACTGATCGCAGCCACACGAAGCCTGGCAGGGCTTGGCTTGTTGACACAGCCTTCCTGCTTTGCGGGAGGCCTGGCCAAGCAACTGGAGTTGACCCAGACGCAGTCACAGAACGTTTTAGCTTCGCAAAGTGACTGTGCACACCGTTCATGACTTAACCGTAAAAAATATTTTTGAAGAAATACTCTTATTCATTTGGCAAAAACATACCTGGCTTTTATTTCTTTGCTTGTATAAAACAGGGAGACAAAATTCATCCTGATTTTATGAGTCAAATATAGATGCATAGTGTTGAAATGTGTTCACTTACAGGAGAATCTGGCACTAATAAAGGACAGTAGTGTTGTTATAGAGTTTTCAATGTTGCTTTGCGCCAGTCGGGTATTTTATTCATGATACATTGTGCAAACCCTCAAACAACTCTTTGAGATACATTTAACCTCCATTCTTTTACAGATCAGGATTTGGAAGTTCGCCAAACAGTGCTGGTAGTTAGGAATGCCCAAAGTTACGTGGGCAACACCTTCACACTGCTCTGACTTCCATGAGCTCTCGGGAGTGCTGTGGGTCTCTGCTACCATTTGAGAAGCTGGTCCACTGCTTTCCCGTGAACGTCCATATGATGCTGCTGCCTTGTTTCAGAGAAATTTTAAAATTAGTTACACGTGCTCTGCCCAGGGGACTAAGGCCTTCCTAACAAGGGTGCACTGAGTCGTCTCGCACTGCCGAGGGCTGGGCCTGTGGAAGGAGTGTGTTCCCAGCAACACGATCCAGCTGGGTATAATGTGCTTCAATGTATGTGTTTTCTTTCTAAAAAACCATCTCAGAACCTTTCCAGATCAAAGTTAGATATAAGTAAATGTAACTGGATATTGCTCATCTTTAGAGCCTTAATTTAAAGCCCTTAAACCAGAAACCTCAGGTGAGGGGTATCACGTATTCTGAAAAGGGGGGTTAGAGGCATCCGTTGTGGGCACTGTGAAGGGATGGTCAGAGCTTATGCTGACAAACTTGACCTACCACCCGTCTCTGAACTTTAAATAAGCAAAGGCTGGAAATCGATCAAAGCTAGAAAGACAGAGGGGAGGCAGGGTCAGAGTGCCCAGGAGTCAGCATGACATGGTCGCCAGGGGGGAGGCGTTCTCAGAGGCATGGGGACGGGACGTGGTGTCTGTCGGGGAAGATACTGGAAGCTCACTCATCCTCCCTCCTGTTGGGGAATAGGCCAATAGCACCCGGAGGGGCAAACGCACGCGGACACCTGTTCTCTGCTGAAGGGGAGCACGGAGAGCTCTCAGGAAGTTTCTGGGTTCACTTGCAGATTGGGGTGGTGCCCATATCACTACAGAGCTTTGTCAGTATTGGTCTGGGGGCGGCTGTGCTCCCATTGAGACGGCCTGTGTTTCCCTTCAGAGATGTCTGTATTTCCACTGCCTACGTTACCAGATTTTTAAATAGCAAGAATTCTTGGTGTTTCTTGTTGACAAAAGACTCCCAGGAAAGCGCCTGGACCAAGGTGGTGGGTAGGTCACCCACAGGAGGAGGGGAGGCCTCATTCTGCGTCTGAGAGGAGGGCAGGAAGAAGACAAGAGTGTCAGGAACATCTCAGATGAGCCCACAGCACACGCTCCAAGGAAGGCAAGCCAGCATCGTGGGATCTGTGCACACAGAGGTCGCTAATCTCACAGAACCCTGCCCTGGCCTCTCCCTTTTAAAGAAACCAGAGGTAAGACCTGGAAGACATCATGAAAAGTAAGAGCATGTTACGCCCACCTTCCTACTGAGGGCTGCAGAGACCGCGTCAGACGCAGACAGTGAGGCAGGTGGTGATCATTTCAAACACAGGCATGGGATAAAAATGTTAATTTAGACAAGCCTGAAATTTTCGATAACTGAAATTGAGTTCGTTTCAATGCCTAAACTTGTGTTCCATGAGTTTGTTTCAAAGAGCAACAGAAACTGCTCATTCGGGGATAAGGACAAAATCAACAAAAAATACGTTGGGATTGAAGTTAATAAAAGGAGAAAGTAATCTGTGTCTTAACTTGCGGGTCAAGTTCAACGACAGATAATCTTTCATCGACACAAACACTTGACATAGAGCATGAGGTAATAGAGACAGCACAGGAGAGATGTCGCCCCCAAACTTGGGGCTTTATTTAAAAAGCCGACATGGTCCACGTCCACGTCCATGACCCGCATTCCTTCTCGTTGGCTTCGTTTTCTTCCTCTGCTCTCCTCTCCTTCCTGCATTGATATTCAGAATATTGTTGAGTCCCCCGTGTATTCAGTGGTGTATTAGGGAATATACAGGGACACAGGAACATCTGAACACGGCAAATATAATGAGAGCCTTTCGCAAAATACAGATTACTCAATAAAGATAAAAGCTGCATTAACCTTTTAAATGTTCTGCAGGCTTTGGTTATAAGATTATGATCACTAAATTTTTAAAATATTTCATACAGTCATTTTACTGATGAAATATATTTGAGTTCAGGACCAGCTGGGTTTATTATGCAAAATCCTGGCCATTAAAGGAACAGGAGAATAAAAGGACAAGAATACACCCTGGTTGATCTCGACTTCTGTAAACCTGGCTGTTACTTTTTCATTAGGAGAGCGATTAACAACGTGACAAGCATGTATGAGGAGAAAGAGCGTGTCCTGGGAGTGGCGTCCTGCATTGGAATCCTTGCTCTGCTTTAACTACCTATTTGATCTTGAGTAATTCTCTTTGCATCTCCACGCCTATTTTCTCATCCATAACCAGCAGCTCTAAACCTACACAGACATTCCCAGATTTTCAATGTCAAGAAAGCAGTTTAATTTCCTGTTTTGCGATCTACATATTTGAATGCTTATGTTGGGTCTTTTCCATGACAATTCCAGGAGGTAAGTAAATTCACTCCTAGCAAGCCTCCTGCTGCATTCTTTTCCAAAAGATGAACCGAATGTTAGGGTAGCAGATGTTTGCTTATTATAGGAGGACAATGCCGTGAAGTGTGGGCAGCCCAGCGCATTCGTTTCCAAGTGGGAGAGTTTAAGATGTTCTGAATAATTGTAAGGCCTTAGTGGTTCTTTCTAGATAGGATCTGGCCTTTGTCCCTTCTCTCCCCTCCTTGGCACGAGATCCCTGCAGTAGTGGTCATTTAGGGAGAGGTAAACTCAGTGGAGGCCGTACAAAGGATGCCCACCACTGTCAGAAATATGGCCGTTTTTAATGAGGCATGATCTTTTCATTTGTAGCGTACTTTACCAGCAGGGTAACTTCTTTCAGATTGCTGGGTTCTGGGTTCTGCAGGTTACCCAGCTAAGCTCAAATGTGATTGGCATGAACAGTCCCTTAAAACTGTCAGGCCACCTTGCAATTAGGCATCATGCCACCCTAACAGATGGCATGAATGATGCCAGACAGCCAATATATATCAGCATTGAACATTCAGAGAGAATTTCCTCTTTCAGAATGTCAGAGTGTGGGTCTATGGCGTAGCTAGCAATGAAGCATTTTTTATATCACACACAGATTTTAGATTAAAAAAAACACCATTTTTATATAGGGCTAGATATAAAACCAGAGATTCACAGACTCACAGATTCTCAGGATTAAGAGATGATTTAGAGACAATGAGTTTTAATGTCCTGAATGATGCTCCACTCATTCAACAAATAATGAACATTCGTGACTAGTTAGCCACTGCCTACCTACCTAGCCATGGGGCCATCCTTTCACCCAGCCTACCCCTACAACACCCACAAACAGGGAACTCCCAACATTACTCTCCATGTACCAGTCACCTTCTTACTCTGCAGCATCCAGACCCGAACCCACTGATGCTAAGATTTCATACAATGAGTACAATGGCTTAAAGGAGAGCCGCAAAATTGGCCGATGATTTTTCTTGGAATACAAATGTGACTCGTTATTCTGTTACCGCCTTTCATCATCATTGAATTTTTATAAAATTTAACAGGCTTCCCAATCTTAGGGAGAGAACAACTAAAAAAAGTGTGTAGTTTTGAAATGTCCCCCTTGGGACCTTCTGTGGTGACATGATGTAAGGAGCAGCCCTGTCTGCATCAGTGCAGTTTAGATCACAGAAATTCGACCCCCTGGGGTTCTGCCTTGGGTGAGCCATCCAGTCCTTTGGAGCCTTCACGTCCTCAGCTATAATGTGGAGACTCGGAGATGGTGGAGACACGGGTATGTGGATGTATAATACACATCTGTTCATTTGGCAAACATTTCATGACCATTGTGTGCAGAGCACCAGGCCGGGTCATAATTAATTAAGGAATATGATGCATTCATGTTTTAATAAGTAAATAGCATCCATGGCTATTGAACCCTTGTGAATCAGTCGGGCCATTCAGTGTAATATATGGAAAATGTCTATGGAATAAAGGAGACACCCACAGAACAGCCACGTAGCCTTCAGGTTGAAGACAGGCAACTCCCTATGTCCGAAAAATGATGCCGCTCTTCAGAAAAGAGTGGGAGAGAACTCATCAAAAGAAAGGAAAGCCTGGACCCATATGTTTGGAGCATTTGGACATAAGGACCGTATTCGCCTGTTCAGGCTGCTCTGAAAACACACCTTAGACTCAGTAATTCATACACAACTGATGTGTATTGCTCAAGGTCTGGAGTCCAGGAAGTTCAAAGTCCAGGTGCTGGCAGATCCAGCATCTGGGGAGGCCTTTCCCTCACAGATGCTGCCACCTACGTGCCTCACATGGAGAAAGGACAAAGGGTTTGCTCGGGGCTCCCCGTTCATGAGAGTGGAGCCCTGAGACCTAGTTCCTTTCCAGAAACCCCACCTCCTGGTACCACCACATGGGTGTCAGGTTTCAATGTGAAAGATGGAGGGACAGGCATGTTCAGACAGGAGCAGAAACCAGAAGACAATGCCTCGGATCAGAGCTGAATGGTGCGGATCAAAAGAACCACTGAGGAACCGGCGTCCTCCCTGACGGTCCTGTGGGAACCGCCAGGCCCCTTCCGCCAGTGCACACGTCCATCTCACCGCCTCCCTCGGGACCTTTTTGTGGTGATGCTCCAGAAGATCAGATGAGAAAAAGAGCATTTCCCCAGGGACTTGGGGCCCCACACTCTGCATGTTCTTTTCTCCTCTGCCTAATCTCTCCATGCAAAGCAAGTGTAAGAACCATGGAGAAGCAAGCAAGTGCCTCTGCCCCATTGTTCTGTAGTCCAGACACCACGGCTCATGCTCTGCTCCTGCACAGAAGGGGAGCATGAAAGGGGAGTGCAGTGGGGCTGCTCCTCTCGGCTCCCTGGGAGGGCTGAATGTTTGCCATCCCAGCAGCATTATGCCAGCAGTTTCACAGACAGGGAGAGCCATGCTTCGAGAACACAGCAGGTGTGGCAGCTCCATGTCAGGCCTGGGTGGACGTCACCCACAGTGTGTTGGTGCCTTCAGCATGTGCCCATGGAGGCAGCCTGCCCGTCACTGTGGGCACACTTGCCGCTTTTGGTATGCGATGGAGTTGGTCTTGAATCATATCCCCTAAAAACTCACCTGTTGAAGTCCTAAACCCCACGCACTACTCGTGACATTATTGGAAACAGCCACTGCAAATGTGGTCGGTCAAGATGAGGTGGGGCTGGGGCAGTGTGGGCTCTCAGTCGAATTCTTATGAAAGGGGAAAAAATGGACACAGATAGAGGCAGAGATCTACAAACCAAGGAACAGCAAAGATGGCCTGAACAAATCACCCAAAACTAGGAGGGAGGTCTGGAAACAGACTCTCGGTCACGGCCCTCACAGGGAACTGACCCTGCCTGCACCTGCATCTAAACTTCTGGCCTCCAGAGTGTGGAATGATAATTTTCTGTTGTTTGAGCCACTTGCTAGTGGTTCTTCATCACAGCATCCAAAGCAAACTTTTACTGAGGGTAAGAAAGAGCTTCGTGCAATTAACAAAAGAGGACCAGAGGAGGAGGCAGGTGCACCAGGGAAGCCAGGCAGCCTGCTTCCCAGGGGGCGTGGAGCTTCCGAGGGGCAGAGGGTGGGCAGGAACATTCTCAGCAGGACAGATTTCCTTGTACAGGAGTACAGGAGCTGTGATCTCAGATGCCAGTGTTGCAGTTGGTCACACGTGGTCCCGACTTACGCACATTCATACACGTCTACCACTGAGTCACCCAGGTGACTTCACTGCTCTCGTCTGCCACATCTAATCCATTCCCAAAGCCCATACGGTCGTCATCCTTACACCCTTTCTTCACTCCCCTGCTCCTGTCTTTTGTAACCGGCCCCATGTCCTGGCTTGGCCAGCAGCTTGCCTAATGACTGCTCTCCCTGAAACCAACCATCCTCCTCTGCCCACGTGTCCTTCCAAATACGTGCACTGAAAAGCATGTCGAGGGCTTTCAAAGGATACAAAATAGAGTCTAAAATGCATCCAGCACTGCATGTTCTCTGTTCTCCCCAGAATGTGTAAGTTATGCACTTGATCTTAGCCAAACGGCCAGGAAGCAATGTGTATATAATAGTTATGAGCACAGCTATTGGCCATGAACGTGGATTCCTGCACTTCTTTACTGTGTAACCTTGTGATCCTCCCACTTCACAGTAAAACTGGCTTTCATTTGATCAAATCAAAAAGTGATAATCTCTCCTTGTAGGTTTGATGGGCGAAATAAGTTTATAATCACAGAACATCTGTTCACCAAGTGTGGTGGCTCACGTCTGTAATTCCAGCCCTTTGGGAGGCCAAAGTGGGAGGATCACTTAAGGCCATGAGTTTGAGATCAACCTGAGCAGCATAGCCAGACACTGTTTCTGCAAAAAAAACTCTAGAAAACTTAGACAAATGTGGCGGTGCACGCCTGTATCCCAGCTACTCAAGAGGCTACAGCAGGAGGGGCGCTGGAGCCCAGGAGTTTGGGGGTGCTGTGAGCATGATAATACCACATACTCTAGCCTGGGATGACAGAGCAAAAACTAACTAAAAAAATACTGCCATGAGCATAATTTAATACATGAACTGCTTACTAGATGGAGTTCTTAATTTATAATTATCTCATGGTTCAAAGCTCTTCACTGTCTGGGTTCTGACCATTCCACTGTCCTGTATTTCCCGAACAAGCCAGACTGCTCTATTCCTGACTTTCAGTATCTGCTTCTATAGTCTTTATTTGCCTTGAAAACATTGATGTCTCTTAAAAAAACATGTCCGTTGTATCTCTGTTATGAAGACTCTCCTGGGCCCTCCAGGTAGGACTGACCACACCCTCTGCCCCACACGCATTTCTACAGAATTCCTTCTCACCTGGGTCTTTGTGTTTGACCAGCCTTAGTTTCTCACTAACTACTTCTATAAAATTTTATATCTGCAAATTTTATATATAAATTTCACATCTTTATGACCACTAAAGATAAAATTACTCTATTTTTTCCTCTAAAGTGGTTAGTTCCGAACAGCTTGCCGAATGAATAGATGAATGGACACCGGACCTGGTAAAACATTCTTACACGATTTTCTGTATTAACACATAAAGTGACAAACCAGGGCCTGCAGCTCCAACTGTTCAAAGGTCAGGCCCGTATTGATGCCCCTGTGTCAAGGGCAGGCCATGTGCTGGGACACGTGGACAGGTGGTTACTGATCACCAGAGACTCTGTCTCACTTTCACGCCTGCATTATCCCTGCCACTTGGAATTCACCAGAGGACACCCTCCTCAGAATGTGAGACAAATACACCACGTGGAGTCAACACTGAATTTTGCGATTTTATTCTCGTATTCCCAGAGTCTCTGGTATCTTTCGTGAGATAATGAAAAGATAAACGAAAGAAACTAGTTTGTGGGAATTACCAGCTACTAGAAAAAGCTGTTTTATCAGAACAGGCATATTGTCGAGGGGGAGAGAAGCTGTCACCAGCTAAACTCCAGTCTCTGGGTGTTACCGTCCATCCCTGTGTTACCAAGGGACAGACGCACCTGGGGGACCCGGCAGAGCTCAGGTGTTTTCAGAAGCCAAATCACTCGCACGGGGTCGAGTCCTCCATTCTACTCCGTAGCACTAAATGTAAATACTTATAAATTTCATTTGACAGTCTTTCTTCTTGCAAAATCTTTCATACCTAAAACAAACATGAGATGCAATATATTATGTATATATATTTTTACACATAGCACTTGGCATGTGTGTTATATGCAGCCTCTAGACTGCACTGGGCGGGGCGGGGGTAAGGTCAGGGAAGCAGTGAGTTTCTGGAATTTCTTTCTAAGCCATCGTAGTTACCTGCACTATAACTCGGGTCCTCAGATGGCCATTGTGCATGTAACTTCTTCCTACATCCTAAGTGGATTTAGGGTGAGGCACTGGGTTCTAGAATTCTAATTCTAAGAGAAATGTCCTATATCTTGGGATTTTTGTTTTATTCATTCTGATTAATGGCACCTGAAAAAATTATTTAAAAGGAGATATCTCAGCAATTTAATTAGAGAGTAGTCATTTTCAAGGTAGTGAAATCCTATCTAAGAAAACTGAAGGAGACAGTGCAGAGTCCAGGCTGAAGCCCTCTCTGCTGATTATTGCTTAAATAAGTTAGAAGAACTCCTCCTGTGATGGTCAGGACCCTGCCTTGCAGGCACCAGCCTTCCACTGGCACCAGGAGAACTGCCCCTTTCTCCTGCCAGGAAAGGGCTGGGATGAGCCCTCCTCAGTGCCCTCCTCCCTCACATCCATGCAACAGCCTTAGCTTTCTTGAGAGTAGCTAAAAGTCTTGCTGAAGTGAGAGCACTTACTCCAAGGTCAAGGGCAAATACCCCCTTTCTGGCAAAACATCAAGCCTGGTTTCCAGGGATACATTTAAAAATTAGAGAGACAGAGAGTAGCCTGCAGTTTGTCTGTACTGAAAATGATAAGTTCTGACTCAAACACGATGTGACAGAAACCTTCTATCCCACCTATGGATCCAGACTTGACGACCTTGAAACTTGGTCTGCTAAGGCACCGTCGGGTCTCAGAATCAAACCTTGATTTTTAAAAGCATTGCTGCTACTCTATGTACGTATACCTCAATTTTAAAAAGAATTACCTATTTAAAGACAGACTGAGAAAAAATTCTTCTCTTGAAGTACTCTCTCTACACTGATCTGATGTGTACTGTGCATATATATTACATATATATGTGTGTCTAAATTTTTTAATAATGACAAAGGAACGTGAGCTTCTGCTAAAACCTGTGTCTAACAGCCTCAGAAATCAAAGCTTCTGAGTACACGACTGAAAGATATAACGTAATTTAAAATGCATTTAGGAATTTAGGATGCATTTACAACAACTACAGGGCCAGTGGAACTAAATGGATAATACATTTTATGCATTTGTGGGATGCCTGTCTGAAAATAGATAAAGAGGGTCCCTCCTCCCACATCCCATCTTCTCCATACTAGAGAAATCCAAGCACGTCCCACTCAGGAAACAAGGTAGCTGACCCTGGCGCTGCTTTGCGAGGCTCTAAGTGTGATGGTTCCCAGCCGAGTGCTTCTCCTGGTGCTGGGATGGGGAGACACTGAACGGTGAGTCGTGCCAGCGTCACTGGGAAAGCCACGAGTCTATTAAGACCTGAATCTAGAGAGCTGAGCCCCCACCAGGCTAACCACATCCATGCTCAAACCGATTCTGTCTGTTGGTCTTTTAATTAAAGTAAAATCTTACACTAATCTGGTGAGTGTGTGAATGGTGGGGAAAGAACTATGAAAGCAACCAAAATGAGACCCAATTTGGACTGCATCGCAACACCAAGCAGGCAAAAATTTAGTAGCACAGGGCTGGAATTTTGGTGTAGACAATTTGAGATCCAAGAATCATACTTAGCTATATTGTCTTATATCATCATCAGATATGTAAATGTGTTGAGAAAATGCCAGCCCTGTGCCTCTGTGGAATATAACAGTGTTATCTGATACAATGGTTGTTCACTGGGACAAACAAATTTTTGAATACTAGGAAATATTCGGTTTTATTAAAAGTATATGTAAGTAGATAAAGAGAAAGTTATCAGCAGGCCAGATTCCTAGCTTTTTTCATTAGGAGAATTAAAAACCATCTCAGCAAAATGTATTCTATGGAATTGGCCCCATAAAGTCTCTACCAGATGAAGTTTGTTCATGATTGTATTTGAAACTTAAATGTAAGTGATTGGTAGCATGTACTTTTATTATTATGTGTACAGGCTCATAAAAGCATAGAAATTTATCTGAAACAGCCTTTCTTTTTGACCATACAGACATTGAATTATGATTGCTGATAAAATACGATCAAAAGAATGTGAGTAAAATCTATGTCTGTTCCACGTCCGCAACTGTGTGGCAAACCACCTCAACCTTACTCGTTTACAAGGGTCAAGGTTTATTTCTTCCACCACAGATCTGCCATTGGGGTGGGTCTCTGTGAAGACAGTGACCCTCAGCCTCAGCCGGAGGAAGCCCGGCAGGCTGAAGGTTGGGTCTGGCGCTGTCTGAGGGATGCTGACTCACACACCGAGCAGGTGTCTGGGCCAGCGGCCCTGGGCACCTCTGCTTCTCCATTTCTATGTGTGTCTCCTGCAGCAGGTGGGCATGAATCACATGAGTGTTCAGGGTCCCTAGGTGCGTATCCCAAGGAAGATGTTATGGGTTGAAAGTTTGTGCCCAGATTCATATCTTGGAACACTGACCCCAGATTGAAGGCCTTAGGCAGAGGCCATTGAGAAGAGACTAGGACAAGAGGAAGCTTGGCGGGGTGGTGAATGTAATCAGGGGTCTTAGAAGAGCACACTGGGGCTCCTCTCCTTATCTGCTCCCTCCTGGCCACCTGCAGACACAAGGGGAAGTCACCTGTTTGCAGTCAGGAAGGAGGTCTCGCCAGAACCAGCCAAGCTGGCTCCTTGATCCAGACTGCCAGCCTCCAGAAGTGTAAAGAATAAACAAATGGCTGCTGTTTGTAATCGCACAGTTACAATAATTTGTTACGGCGGCTGGAACGGACCAGACAGCAGAGAAGGAGCAGGAGGACGCTGTACACCCACCCGGGAGGCTCCAGGTGAGTCCCCGGAAGTGAGTCCAGAGGGTCGGGGTGTCCTGGGAGAGTGTGAAACTCCCCTGATGAAAGCCCTGCCAAAGGCTTTATGGAAGAGATTTTTTTTTTTTTTGCTAAAAATATGGAACCCTTCACAAATTTGCGTGCCATCCTTGCGCAGGGGCCATGCTAATCTCTGTATCATTCCAATTTTAGTGTATGTGCTGCTGCAGCCAGCACTACGGAAGAGTTTAAAAACCTCTGGTACGTTAAAAAAAAAAAAAAAGATGTTAAAAGGTGAGATACCCACGTGCAATGGCAATGGGCATTTCTTTTATCATTTTACTTTCCTCAGTTTTCTTAAACATTTATTTATTTTTTTCAAAAAATAAAACAAAATTGGCAATGAGACAGCTGTGTCCACCTTTCCTCA
>CAUYQV010089534.1:0-23936 GCA_963574575.1 Galagoides demidoff
TGGTGGGCGCCTGTGTTCCCACCTACTTGGGAGGCTGAGGCAGGAGACTCGCTTGAGCCCAGGAGTTGGAGGTTGCTGTGAGCAGTGAAGCCATGGCACTCTACCCAGGGTGACAGCTTGAGGCTCTGTCTCAAAAAAAAAAAAAAAGAAAAGAAAAAAAGAAAAAAAGTAAAAGTCTATGGAAAAATTATTTCCACCCTAGAATTTTTGCAGAGTCAAATTATCAAATAAATATGAACATTTCACCAAGATATCTTTATTTGTATTTACTTATTTATTTTTGAGACAGAGTCTCACTATGTCCCCCTCAGTAGAGTAGTATGGCATCACAGCTCCCAGCAACCTCAAACTCTTGGGTGTAAGCAATTTTCTTGCCTCAGCCTCCCAAGTAGCTGGGACTACAGGTGCCCGCCACAAAGCCGGGCTATTTTTTGGTTGCAGTTGTCATTGTCGTTTAGCTGGCCTGGGCCAGGTTTGAACTTGCCACCCTTGGTGCATGTGGCTGACGCCATAACCACTGTGCTACGGGAGCTGAGCCCACCAAGATATCTTTAGACATTCAGTATCTCAGAACAGTTTTTTTGTTTTCATAGTTCCCTTTCTCAGGAAGCTTCAGGAAAGTGTGCTCTGTCAAAATGAAGGCGTTCACTAAGAAAAAAGGAACATACTGGGCGGCGCCTGTGGCTCAAAAGAGTAGGGCACTGGCCCCATATGCCAGAGGTGGCGGGTTCAAACCCAGCCCTGGCCAAAAACTGCAAAAGAAGAAGAAGAAAGAAGAAGAAAGAAGAAAGAAGAAAGAAGAAGAAGAAGAAAATTTAACTCATGAGAGGAATGGGAAGCCTCAGGCTGCTGGTAAAGAGAAATCCCATAATCCTAGCACTCTGGGAGAAAGGTGGATTGCCCAAGCTATGGAGTTAGAGACCAGTCTGAGCAAGAGTGAGGCTCCATCTCTACTAAAAATAGTAAAACAAGCCAGGTATTGAGGTGGGCATCTATAGTTCCAGCTACTCAGGAGGCTAAGGCAAAAGGATTGCTCAAGCCCAAGAGTTTGAAGTTGCTGTGAGCTTAGGTTGATGCCATGGCACTCTACTGAGGGTGACAGAAAAAAAAAAAAAAAAAGAAAAATCCCAGAAGTGAAGCAACAGGTTCAGATGGGATCTGGGCCAAAGGCTCCTGAAGTCATTTTTTTCAGTCAGATGAAACTGACATTATAAATATCTGATAAACCTGAATGTACCAACAGGCAATTTAGATTATTTTTAGAGAATATGAGGTTGAATTATAATAATTTTACAGAAAATTAAGCAAATAAAAAGCCAGGACCATTACTAACTCCTGGGAAAACAAAAGTTATATAGAAAATGAAAATATACAATGCAGATCGGCTACAAATAGCATTTATCTTGTCATAATATGATCAACAGTGCATACTGACCTAACCACACACGTGATAGAGACCCATGGGAGGATGAGAAGATGGGAAGCAGAACCCGGGGAGCAGGGAAAGAGCTGAATGTTCATCTTCCACTGTGAAAAGCCAACTGATAATGTCTGAAGTGGAAAAACCAAGAAGTGACAGTACTAGATAGCTATTCAAAAATACAAAGGTACCAAAAGAATCAGCTGAAAATTTTTTCAAAGGGTGTGAGAGGATGAGAATCAGCTGTTTTTCACAGCAATCCTTATACAGGTGTTTGAATACAATCCTTGTACAGTTATGATTCATAACTTCAATACAAGGTAAAACTAAATTTAAAATTAAAAACTGCATTAAATACGATAGATTTTAAAACTGATTCTGATAAAATACCAGTCCAAAGCCTTTTCCCTAGAGGGTTACAGTTGTTCGTGCCTGTAATCCCACACACTGGGAGGTTGGGAAAAGAGAATTGCTTGAGGCCAGGAGCTTGAGACCAGTCTGGGTAACAACAACACCCCACCTCCATAAAAAATAATTTTAAAAACTTAGGTGGCTGTGGTGGCACATACCTGTAGTTGAAGGTACGTAGCAGGCTGAAGTGAGTGGATTGCTTGAGCCAGGAGTTCTAGGCTATAATGAGCTATGATTGTGCCACTGCCCTCTAGCCTGGGCAACAGAATGAGACCCCATCTGAAAAAAAATAAATAAATAAATCACAAAGCTTTTTTCTATGAAGCAACTGTAGGGCAAGCCTGAGTATAATCCCAAGATCATCTTGCCCTGCCCACAGGAAGGTGGGGACTGATTCTAGGAAGGTAGATCTCAAGACTGAGGTTCTCAGGATGGCTCCCCCCAACTCTCCTAACAGGGTAAGGGAACCAGTACCCCAGCTGTTACACAGGCCCCATGGCCTAGTAGAGAAGGCCTGTCCTTCCCACTCCTGCCTGCAAGGGGAGGGAAGCAGAGTGGCAAGAATCAGGAGGGCTTGGATGCCATACCCTTGCGAGGAGATGGAGTAGGAGGAATCTAGCTCCCCCATTGTTCATACTGAGAAAACCTGACTCAGAGGGGGAAAGGAATTGGCCCAAGGTCACACAGCAAAGTCCCCAGTGCTGGATCTAGCCCTTGCATTAGGACATTAGTGATAAAGGCAAGGAGCTGGAGGCAGACTGCCTGGGGCCACAGCCCCAAAATGGCTGGTTCCAGGGCTGGGAGGGGAAAATACAGGTGAGTCTTAGATCTTTGTTTTTTTCTTTCCGGAAGAAAGCCAGGGGCTCAACGCTGGCTTAGGGTTAGGGGGCCAGCCACATACACTGGGGCTGGTAAATTCAAACCCAGCCCAGGCCTGCTAAACAATAATGACACTACAACAACAACAACAAAATAACTGTCCATTGTGATGGGTGCCTGTAGTCCCAGCTACTTGGGAGGCTGAGGCAAGAGAATTGCTTAAGCTCAAGAGTTTGAGGTTGCTCTGAGCTGTAATGCCACGGCACTCTACCAGGGCAACACTGAAGACTCTGTCTCAAGAAAAAAAAAAAAAGCCAGAAAGTCTCAAAGACTCCTGAGATTTGTCAGAAGGACCCAGTAACCAACTTGAAAGGCATGTGACAGCCAAATGTGGGATAATGCCAGGCTCAATTAGAATTATTTATCCTGGTTGGGTATGGTGGTTCACACCTATAATCCTAGCACTCTGAGAGACCGACAAGAGTGATTGCTTGAGCTCAGAAGTTTGAGCCCAGCCTGAACAAGAGCAAGACCCTGTCTCTACTAAAAATAGAAAAATTAGCCAGGTATAGTGGCACATGCCTATCAGCTACTTGGCAGGCTGAGGCAAGAGGATTGTTGAAGCCCAAGAGTTTGAGGTTGCTGTAAACTAGGCTGATGCCACAGTACTCTACCCAGAGTGACAGAGGGAAACTCTGTCTCAAGAAAAAAGAAAGAAAGAAAGAATAATGTATCCTGCCTCTTTATTTATTTATTTATTTTGCAGTTTTTGGCTGGAGCTGGGTTTTGAACCCACCACCTCTGGCATATGGGACTGGCATCCTACCCCTTTGAGCCATAGGCGCTGCCCTATTCTGCCTCTTTAGAAGGAACTATAGTTCAATCCCAGTTGATGAGGGGAAACTCTTCTTTATAGAAAAATGCGATAGGAGAGAGGACAGAATTAGGAAATCACCTTTTTTTTTTTTTTCTGAGATGGAGCCTCAAGCTATCCCCCTGGGTAGAGTGCCATGGCATCACAGCTCATAGCAACCTCCAACTCCTGGGTTCAAGCGAGTCTCCTGCCTCCGCCTCCCAAGTAGCTGGGACCACAGGCGCCTGCCACAACACCCAGCTATTTTTTGGTTGTAGCCATTATTGTTGTTTGGCGGGTCCAGGCTGGATTCGAACCCACCACCTTAGGTGTATGTAGCTGGCGCCTTAGCTGCTTGAGCCACAGTCGCTGAGCCAGGAAATCACCTTTTTGTAACTACCAGCATAATAATTGATCAGGAAAGGATCATCCATGGATGCCAAAACCATGGGATGAAAAGTTGGGGACAACAAAATAGTCACATGCTAAAGTATCAACTGGAAGCTCCTTGCTGGTTGCTTGGAGGGAAAGGTGCTTCACAACAGTAAAAATGGTTCCATCTTGCTGTCAAGCAAATGGTTAAACTTTGCAACATGAATAGTAGGACAACCTGAAGTGGTATGTCTCCTGAGGGGACACCCTAACAAGAACAATGCTCAGCATCAGCTGGGCGTGATCTTTGCTAAAGATGGGTTAACCTGAACCTGCCTTTAGTCCTAAATCCCAGTTTCCAGTTCAGGGTAAATATAGGGGCTGGAAGAACAAGTTAATAACAAACATCATGAAGAAATCATCAGGCTGTGCCTGTGGTTCAAAAGGGTAGGGCATCAGCTCCATATGCTGGAGGTAGCGGGTTCAAACCCAGCCCCAGCCAAAAACTGCAAAAAATAAAAATAAAAATAAATCATCAGACAAACCGAGGGACAGCCTGTGTTATCTACACACTTCAAAATCAAAGAAACAATAAACCAAATGCAATTTGTAAATCTTGACAAAATGTCTAGTTTCAAAAAGTGCATAAAAGATATTTATTACAAGCTGGAGAAAATTGAATATCAGATGATATTTGGGAATTATTAACTCTGTTCTTAGGTGTGACAATGGGATTTTAATTTGGCAGGAGAATTTGTTTTTGGGAAATGAAGCCTACAGTACTTGGAGGAGACATGGCATGAAGTTTGCAACTTATTTCCAAATTGCTTAGAAAAGAGAGAGAAAGTTAACAATAGTTGAAACTAGGTGGTGAATATATGAGTGATCAAATTTTCTTTTTCTTTTTAATTTATTTTTATTTATTTTTTTTTGGTTGCATTTTGGCCGGGGCCAGGTTTGAACCCACCACCCTTGGTATATGGGGCCAGTGCCCTACTCACTGAACCACAGGTGCCACCCCAAATTTTTTCTTTATGTTTAAAATTTTTCATACTGGGGCGGCACCTGTGGCTCAGTGAGTAGGACGCCAGCCCCATATACAAAGGGTGGCGGGTTCAAACCCAGCCCTGGCCAAACTGCAACAAAAAATAGTGGGGCCTTGTGGCGGGCGCCTGTAGTCCCAGCTAATTGGGAGTCTGAGGCAAGAAAATTGCCTAAGCCTGGGAGCTGGAGGTTGCTGTGAGCTGTGACAGCACAGCACTTTACCGAGGGCAATAAAGTGAGATTGTGTCTCTTAAAAAAATTTTTTTTTCATAGTAAGTTACTGGAAAAAAATTTTAAGGCAATTGTGTACCAACCCATTTTCCTTTGTACAGAGAGTGTCCCAACTGCTGAGAAGATATTATAGTCCCATTATTGTTACCCTTGTAACATGTAGCTATGATGGCACTCTAACCAGGGTCCTCTATCCAGGGTAACAGAGTGAGACTCTGTTTCAAACAAACAAGCAAAAACAAAACAAAACCAGAGTCTTGCTCTGTTGCCTCAGGTTAGAATGCAGTGGCATCAGCCTAGCTCACAGCAACCTCAAACTTCTGGGTTCAGGGATCCTCCTGCCTCAGCCTCCCATGTAGCTGGGACTACAGGCACCTGCCACATGCTCAGCTAATTTTTCTACTTTTAGTAGAGACAGGAGTCTTGCTCTTGCTCAGGCTGGTCTCAAACTCCTAAGGGCTAGGATTACAGGTGTGAGCCACCACTCTCAGCCCTCCTGTATAATTTGAGCAAGTTACTTAACTCCTCTGTGCTTTAATTTCCTCACCTGTGAAATGAGGAATAGAATCCATCTCATCAGGTTGTTGGAAGATCAAATGAATTAATACACACAGGCCTGACATAGGGAAAGTGTGCAATAAATCTTTAATAGTTCAGTGACATATTTTTTCCAAAAACCTGTTAAATCCGAATCTGGGACCCTATGTATATATACAGATTTGGAGCTGCTCAACAGAGGCAAAGGGAAACTCAGCCTCCTTCTCTGGACCTTCTTGGGAGTCTCAGCCAGTGGTGGCACCCCAAGTTAGTCTAAGTGACTACCTGAGATGCCTGTCCTCTTTTGGTCTGGGGTTTCAGGCTTGGAGGTGTGAGTTCCTACAAGTTCACCCTGTGTGAGCCAGGTGGGTGGAGTCTCCTGGAACCTCCCTTTCCCCATTCTCCTACTTGGTTCCTACCTCTCTGTTGAGGCACCCAAGGAGCAGCCAGGTAGCACACGCCCAGCCCTGCCCACGTGACCTGGCCCATCCCTTCTCTGTGGGGCCTCTTTGGACCCCAGTAAACTTGGGCCATAAACAAGGGGCTGGACAGGGGGCTCTATGCAGGGAGGGAGCCCTCTGGACCCCAGTCCTGTATCTTCTATGCCTGTATACTGTCTTTCACTCCCTCATTCATTCATCCAGCAGTTATCTCTTGAGCATCTACTTTGTGCCAGGCGCTGTTCTCCATGCTCGGGATATGTGGATGAACAAAGCAGACAAGTATCCCTACACGTATGGTGTTTACATTCTGGTGGCAGGACACGGATCAGTCAATTATATCATGGGATAAAGACTAGTTAAGTGCTATGGAAAAAAGGAAATTTATTGCTGGAGAAACAGGGGAGGGGGGCAATTGTAGTATGGGTTTTGGGATGGGCCTCGTTGCCAAGGTAAGATTTGAGCACGGGCTTGAAGGTGCCAAGGTAGTTAACCAAGCCCACGTCTGTGCAGAAAGAAGAGACAGAGCCAAGGTCCCCCATGGAAATGTGCCTGGCATGGTTGAGAACCTCAAGGCAGCCAGCATGGTTGGAGTGGAGTGTCCGAGGAGAGTGAGGGGCACATGGTCAGTGAAGCATGCAGCCAGAGCTTGTGGATACCAGCTGGACTTTGGCTTTATGTTGAGTGAAATCAGGAGCTATGGGAAGGAAGGCTTTGCGCAGAGGGGTGCCATTACCAGACTGGTGCTTTAAAAGGACGGCTTAGGCTGCTGCATTGAGGATCTGCCTTGTGCAACTGCTGGGAAGGCTAGATGGGGAGATGGAAATGAAAGGCCCTGAATGGGGCTACAGTGCTCTGGGAGAAAGAGGCTAGCTGCTCTGATCGTTTCCATCTTATCGGAGGGCCAGTTGAGCCCTGGGGAGGATTATGATTGGCCCAAGGGCATGTGCTCTGCACCCAGTTCAGGACCTGGGACTCCTCACTCTCCTCCCAGGCAGGTGCCATCTAGCATGGGTGTGAGCAGCACGGCCTTTGGACCTATGATGTCTGTGAGTATGGAAGATCCATTGATTCCACAAATATTTATTAAGTAGCAGTTACGGGTGAGACACTGACCTGGGCTAGAAGCCAAGACCCACCGGCATTTAGAGATGCCTGGGTAGGCAGAGTGTCTGGGTGGGGTCAGGGATTAGTCAGAGACTAAGCCGCTAGTGGCTGGGGTTGGTCTTAGGGCTCAGGCAGCACTCTTGGGCTGGGGTCAGGTCATACCTGGAGACAAGAAGACTAAAAAGGAGGCTGTGGTGTCAAGCTGGAGGGACAAGACCTGATGGGGGCTGTTGAAGTCAGAAGTTCATCTTCCCACCACAAAAGGTCAGGTTAAAAAAAAAAAGAGAGAGAGAGAGACAGAAGTCAGCCAATGAGGCCAGACAGTATATGTAGAGAGGGGTGGGTCCAAGGCACTGCCGAGGGGTTGTTGGAAAAGATGATGTTATTCAGAAAAACAGGAAGGCATTAGCACACTGAGGAACAGAAAGAAGCCCAGTTTGTCACTGAGGGTGGGGACAAGGGTTTTCAGGTGTTGCTGAAGAGACAGATGGCAGATCACAAAGGCCAAGTAGTCTCTTGGGCATTATTCCAAGAACAATGGGAAGGCAGGGAGGGTTGGGCAGCAAGGTGCCAGGTCTGGTCTGTGTTTGGAAATGATGTGAGGCATATGGATTTAAGGGGGCAGGAGCAGGAGCCAGGAGACGAGTTAGGAGGGGAAGTGGTCAGAGGTGGCGGCTACTTAGGGCGCTGGTGGAGGTAGGAGTGAATCCATAGCTATCTTGAAGGTAGAAATGTCAGGACTTGCCGTGGGAGTGAGGGAGGCAGAGTGAAGGTGGCTCCTGGGTTGGGGCTGCCAGTGCAGGGTGGTGGCCTCCTCTGAGATGGGGAAGCCTGGGGGAGGAGCGTGTTCTGATGTAAGTTGGTCCAGAGTTTTGTTTGGGCTGTGTGCTGTGTGACACCATGTGTAGACATCAAGTAGGTGGCTGAGGAAACTAGATTGAAACTTTACAAAGAGAGAACCTACATATTTGTGAGTTGTCGACATCCAGACAGTATGTGAACCATAGGGCTAGGGCAGAGCTCTGAGGGGCAGGATGGAGGAGCACCCTGACCCGTGCAGAGTGGGAAAAACAGGGAGTGGGTGAGCACAGACCCCAGTGAGGGCTGGGCGGAGGGCAAGGTCAGTTGTGCCAAACATGGCTAAGAGGACACATCAGATGAGCATGTAAGGTCATCAGTGACGTTGACAAGGGCAGGTCTGGGAGCTTGGTTTGGGATGAGTGGGCAGCACCATGGTAGGGTGCAGGCCCCGGGTGTGACCATGCTGTCTGCTGGGGTTGGGGAGGCCCAGTTTTCAGCAGAAAACTGCCCCTCCAGAAGCAAAGGGCAGGATCCTAGAGGGGCCTCTACAAGCAGCCAGACCAGCTCCCTGTCACTCTCCTTTGTTCCTGCCCACCTCATTCAGACCTCCCCCTTCAACCTGGCCACTCTCTGCCACCATCTCCCCCAAATTCCAAATTGCACAAAGGCCCCAGCTCTCACCTTCCATTCCATCTTGGGGTAGCTCTACCTTACCTCTTTGATGTAAATTATTCCCATGTGGTTTGTTATTTCCTTGTCACAACCAGCCCTGTGAGTCTCGGTGGGATTAAATGAGCTCCACGAGCACCAGCTAAGTGCTAGTAAGTAGCAAAGTCAGGATTTGAACCTGGGCTTGAGCTGTTTGCACCGTGCATTTTTCCTTCTTTCTTTTCTTTTTAAAATATATTTTACTTTTTTGCAGATGGGGTCTTGTTAAGTTCTCCTGGCTCGTCTTGAGCTCCTGGCCTCAAGCAGTCCTCCTGCCTCAGCCTCCTAAAGTATAGGTATGAGCCACTTTGCCGGGCTGAATGCATTTCCTTAACCCCCATGCCACACCACCTCCCACAGGCCTCTGACTCATTTTGATCAGTCTCAGTGAGCCCTTGTTCTCTAGGAGATGGATTAGGAGGGCAGATGAGATTCCTTCCTAGTCACTGTTTCTTGTGGGCAATTTCTACCTCCATAATCTCCAGACAAACTTAATTTTAGTCCACCAGGCTCTATCCTACCCAGGAACAATGACGTTTAGGCATTTTCTCACACCCTGAATGGTCTACTTTCATGCCTCCAGAAACAGAAAACTTATTATCACCTCCATGAGCAACCTCTTCTAGGCAGTACAGTAGCAGGGCAATTGAGAGCATGGACTCTGATCCAAGTTGTTCTATTGAATACCAACTCTGCTGTCTACTAGCATCCTGTGTCTCACTGGTAAAATGGCAAAGTACCTGCTTCCTGGTGTGATTATGAGAATTAAGTAATTCGCTACATTAAATTGCTTGGTTAAGTGCTTAATAAATTTGAGCTACAAATACCATTATCATTATTGGTATTTTTCGTGAGGTAGAGCTACAACTTGCCTCCCTCTAACCTCCATACGTTAGGTCTATCCCTGTCCAATGGAATTCTACCCTCTTTATACTCATCTGCAGATCATTCCTGATGTTCTTTATTTCTCTATTTTCATTTTCTCCTGCTGCCAGATTTTCTTTTTCCAAGTTCAGTTTTTCATCTTGCAAACATGATTACCCCCAGGACATCATGACAGAATCAGCAACAGAGACACTGGTTGTTTGGCAAGCAACCTCAACCTTGCCAAACACACAACTGGGGGTGGGAGAATGGTAGCTTCAAGTTCTCACGTCCTGCCCTTACAGGCCTGCTTGTTTGCTGTCAGGATTTTGCCATCTCTGGATTTGGAATCCATCCATCAGTGGGCCCCTCTGCATACAGACCCTAAGCATCTACCATCAGGACAGAATTATGCCATGAGGAAGAGCCCAGACTCTGGAGCCAAAGACAGCTAAGTTCAAGTCTAGACACTTCCACTTACTTGCTGTGTGATCACGGCTACAGGGTAGAGAACCTGTAGCTTCAGGGCCACGCATGGCACTCCAGATTCCCAAGTGTGGCCCCTCAAATGAATCTAAACTTCACAGAACAAATCCCTTTATTAAAAGGAAAGAATTTGTTCAGCAAAATTTGGATCCAGTCAAAAAGCCTTAATCAAGGATCTAGAAGGCCACAGTTTCCGCACCTGCAAAATGGGACTAAGAACAATCTTGCCTACCTTATGGGGAATTGTGGTTAAAAGAATGCGAGTAAAGCACTCAGCATGGTACCTACTTCAATAAATGTTTGGTATTAATATACATGGCTGCCACTAGCCATACATGTGGGCTGTAAGTATTAGTGCACAGTAAATTCTAGACTTAGTAAAAAAAAAAGAATGAGGCCTGGCATAGTGGCTCACGCCTCTAATCCCAGCACTCTGGGAGGCCATGGCAGGTGGATCACCTGAGCTCACAAGTTCAAGACCAGCCTGAACTAGAGGGAGATCCCATCTCTAAAAATAGCCAGGCATATGCCTGAGGTGGTGGCTCATGCCTATAATCCCAGCACCTGGGAGGCCGAAGCAGGTGGATTGCCTGAGCTCACAGGTTCGAGACCAGCCTGAGCAAGAGTGAGTCCCTATCTCTACTAAAAATAGAAAAATTAGCCAGGCATTGTGGTACATACCTCTAGTTCTACCTGTTCACAAGCTGGGGCAGGAATATTGTTTACACTCAGGAGTTTGAGGTTGCTGTGAACTAGGCTAACACCACAGCACTCTAGCCTGGGCAACAAGTGAGACGCTATCTCAAAAAAAGGAAAAGTTTTTTTTTTTTTTTTTTTTTTAATGTTGCTGTTTTTGCACTTTATTATTTCCCCCCATTGGTTTCTCTGAAGAGGGGGAAAATCATTTTATGTTTCTTTTCAGAACCAGGGTCTTGCAATGTTGCCTAGGCTGGACTTGAACTCCTGGATTCAAACCATCTGCCTGCCCCAGCCCCCTGCATAGCTAGGACTACAGGCCAAGCTATACTTTATTGATGGCCGCTAGAAAATTTGAAATTACACATATGACTCGCCTTTATGGCTTGCATTATACTTCTTTAGGTGCTAATTCTAGTGGGTTTGGTTGTTGTTCCTCAGAAGGGTAGAAGAAAGATGGCACACTTGGTGTGGAAGTATTTGAATTTTACTGGCTATGCCTTTCTCTTACTTATGGTATCTGAGCTGCAAGGGCTCTTTAGGGAGTACAGAGATGCAGCTTCCTCTCCTGTAAAGATCTGTCCAGGCACCAACCAACACAGCAGGCCGCTTCCTGTCAGAACAATGCTGCCGGGTGGACTTGATGACTCACACCTATAATCCTAGTGCCTGGGAGGTCGAAGTGGGAGGATTGCTTGAGCTCAGGAGTTTGAGACTAGCCTGAACAAATGACAGTCTCTGAAAAAACAAAACAAAAACCAAAAAACAATGCTGCCACCTGGTGGCCAGCCATGTATGATTGCTGCTTGCTCCCCCAGCATCTGGGCTTCCTTTAGGCACAGGCCTTTGCTACCATCTATTTCCCTGCCCTCTGCAGAAATGGCAGTACAAGAAGACTTGACTTCCTGGCTGCTCCATTGCACTGGGCTCCTGCCTGCTAGAGAAAAGACAGTGTGGTGATGAAGGACAGATTCTGTGGCTATAGACAAGCATAGGCTGAATCCTTTCTGGCTGTGATAAATCAGTTAACCACTCTGACTCTCAATTTCCTAATAGCAGTACTTACTACCTTTAACAAGGTAATACTTGAAATTTGAGTCAATAAGTATTTATAAAACATCAGGTATGCATTGTTCCAGGTGCTGAGGTACATGGAGCCGTTAACAAAAGTTTCGAGGTACACAAAAATCCACGCAGATGGAAACAAATGAAGCCCTCCAGCAACACTGATGAGCAGAGCAAGGTGATGCAGAAAGGATGCTGTCCATCATGTTTCTTAGAAGTGAAATAATGGGCTTGGCACCTGTAGCTCAAGCGGCTAAGGCGCCAGCCACATACACCAGGGCTGCTGGGTTCGAATCCAGCCCAGGCCTGCCAAACAACAATGACAACTACAACCAAAAAATAGCCAGGCATTGTGGCAGGTGCCTATAGTCCCTGCTACTTGGGAGGCTAAGGCAAAAGAATCGCTTAAGCCCAGGAGTTGGAGGTTGCTGCGAGCTGTGATGCCAAGGCACTCTACCCAGGGTGACAGCTTGAGAATCTGTCTCAAAAAAAAAAAAAAAAAAAAAGTAAAATGGACCATAACACAATCTGTCTCAAAACTTCTATAACGGTGACCTGAACAGATAAGTTTAGTAATCACCAAGTACAGTGGTTCTCAAAGTGTGGTTTCTGGACCACCAACATTAGACTTATTAGAAATGCACATCTTGGCCCAGTGCAGCAGCTCACACCTGTATTCCTAGCATTCTGGGAGGCTGAGGTGGAAGGATTGCTTGAGTTCAGGAGTTGGAGACCAGCCTGGGCAAGAGGGAGACCCTGTCTCTACAAAAAATAGAAAAATGAGATGGGTGTTGTGGTGGGTGCCTATAGTCCCGGCTACTTGGGAAGCTGAGGCAGGAGGATCATTTGAGACTATGAGTTTGTGGTTGCAGTGAGCTATGTTGATGTCATTGTACTCTAGCCTGAAAGACAGGAAAGAAAGAGAAAGAAAAGAAAGAGGGGAAGGAGGTAGGGAGACAGGGATTGAGGAAATGCAAATCTTCGGGCCTCCATCCCAAATGTACTGAATCAGAAACTCTGAGGTTAGGACCCAGAAGTCAATGCATGTTCATGATTAAGAACTACTAGACTGGCTCAATGCCTGTAGCCCAGTGAGTAGGGCGCTGGCCACATACACCAAAGCTGGCGTGTTCGAGTCCAGCCCTGGCCTGCTAAACAACAATGACAACTGCAACCAAAAAATAGCCAGGCATTGTGGTGGGCACCTGTAGTCCCAGCTACATGGGAGGCTGAGGCAAAAGAACTGCATAAGCCCAGGAGTTGGAGGTTGCTGTGAGCTGTGACACCACAGCACTCTACCAAGGGCAACATAGTGAGACTCTGTCTATAAAAAAAAAGAAAAGAAAGAAAAAGAACTACTGGACTTGGTGACACAGATGTATATATCAAGTGGGATTAAGAACTACACATACAGCAGTATAAATGGATAAATAGCTTGAGCATGATGGTAAGGAGATGGTAACTGATCTGGGATGGTCAGGGAAGACCTCTTGGAATCTTCTCTCTATTCTATAATTTCTTTGGATTTATTTTGAAGTTCAGTAATTTTTCCTCCAGCTGACTCTAATCTGCCATCTAACCTACCCACTGAGTATTTAATTTCAATGATCACATGTATTTTTGAGAGTTTTCTTTGGCTCCTTTTCAAATATACTTGGTTATTATTCATAGCTTTTGCCTGCTCTTTTTTGTTCCATTGGGTGTTCCTTTAAACATTTCATATGTAGCTACCTTATATTCTGACTCTAGTACCATCTGAAATCTTTTGGGGAATCTAACTCTGTTTATTGTTTCTACTCTTTCTCACTCTGGTAGCCTTTAGGTGTGTTGAATTCTTGGTTTTACCTTATCTGTAGAAAGTCAGGAGCCTCAACTATGGATGGTTTTTCTCAGAGAGGATTCACTTTTGCTATTGCTTTTGCCAAGAGCTCAGGTATATTCCTACCTGGGCTCATATTTGCTCAGAAATATTTCTGGCTTAACGTGAATGCCAAGTTCAGCTACCTCACTTTGGGCTTGGGTTTGGGATGGGGACAAAGCCCTTGCTTAACCTCCTGGCCACTCTCAAGGCTATACCTTTCTTTGCCCACAACTCTCTGTTCTTTCATCTACTTTATCATGATGTCCTTTTCTTTTCTATTTCTTTGCCACTTAGAGATTTCCTTTACTTCTTTGGAGTCCTGGAATGCATGTTTTGTTTTACCTTATCCAGGCTCTAGAAAAAAACCCTTCAAACTACAGTCATCCCTCCATGTCCATGTGAGATTGGTTCCTCGGTACCCTGAAGATACCAAAATCCACGATGGTCAATATAAAATAGTCTGGTATTTGCCTATAGCTTACACATACCCTCCCATGTACTTTACTTATTTATTTATTTATTTTGAGACAGAGCCTCAAGCTATCCCCCTGGGTAGAATGCCGTGTGGCATCACAGCTCACAGCAACCTCCAACTCCTGGGCTCAAACGAGTCTCCTGCCTCAGCCTCCCAAGTAGCTGGGACCATAGGCGCCTGCCATAATGCCCAGCTATTTTTTTGGTTGCAGCTATCATTGTTGTTTTGGCGGGCCCGGGTTGGATTCGAACCCGCCACCTTAGGTGTACATGGCTGGCGCCTTAGCCACTTGAACCACAGGCGCTGAGCCCCTCCCATATACTTTGAATCATCTAATCATTTCTACGTTACTTATAATACCTAATGCATGTAAATGTTATATAAATAGTTATTATACTGTGTTATTTTTATTTGTATTATTTTTTATTATTTTGTTCTTTTCAAACACTCCATAGTTGACCCCCTCCCTACACTGACCACCTTCTTAAATTAACCTACTTTTCATAACCTGGACATGCACCACATGTACATATCAGTACAGCAGGTCTAGTTCCTTACGTTGCCCTCCTCCTTCTGTTGACCAGGGTTTTACAGTCCTTTGGGTGGTCAATTTACAGAGGTTCTATTGTATTTTCAATCTGTGGTTGGTTGAATTTATGGATGTGGACCCGAAGGATGACTGTACGTCAGTGGTTCTCAACCTTCCTAACGCCGCAAGTCTTTAATACAGTTCCTGTGGGTTCCGACTCACAGGTTGAGAACAACTGCTGTATGTAGTTGGCTGAACTATATAGAAGCTGGGAGTCTAGTCAGTCATTCTTTCAATGATTCATCAAACAAATCTCTTTCAAGCCCCTACTCCATGCAGCCTAAGCTAGGTGCTGGGGCAGCAGGCACTGAACAATACGTATTCATGCTCTCTCAGAGCGCTCAGATTGGGGGAGGGTGGAAATAGGCTATTGAATTAGGGCATGCCAAATGGTACACACGGGAATGGAGGTGGGAGAGGAATTCGGTGGAGAGCACCCCAAGGAGCATCCAGGAAGATAACTTGGACAGTGGGATGAAAAACTGATTGTAGCAGGTGAGCAGGAGACAGTGTGGACAAGTGGGGGAGAGCAGAGGCTGAAGGAGCCACACTGGGGGAGCAGCACACTGGAAAGGAGCACAGGGCACGGAGATCTGAGGGGCTCAGGTTTGGCTTGGGCTGAGCGAGAGGAGGGGGAGGGCAGGGCCAGGCAAACATTGAGGACATAGGGGTCCATTCTGAAGACAGCAGGGTGGGGCAGTGATAAAAGGCAGGGGAGTGACAACATTCCCTCAGTTTTAGAGTTTTAGATCCCACAGTTAAAGTGGTTGAAGTGTGGTCTAGGGATACGCAGGGGCCAGATAGGGAGCCATTGCAAGAGCTCAGGTGGCAGACGACAGCCAGGAGAGGAGCAGGGACATCTCTAGGGCCCTGGTTGAGGCTGCAGAGTCAAAGGCCCCAGCTTTGGGCTTATTTGCTCAGGGTGGGTATGCAGGGTGTTCAGTGTCAAGTGGGCTACAGCCTACCCAGTCTTGTCTTGCTCACCTCAGCAGCGAATATGCTGCTACATTCCAACCGGAGCTGCACCACCACTTGGCTCTCCTTGCAAACAAAACGCTGAAGAAACTGCTTTGAAAGACCAAGCTGATGCATCCCTGGTTACCAGGAAGCAGCAAAGGCCCATCACAGGAAATAAAGAATGCTCCGGCAATCCGCAGTACTTCTCCACCAGGCTTCCAGCCAGCTGTCCTTTATGCTGCCTGGCATAAGAACCGAACAGGCATAAGAATAGCTTCTTCAGTGCCAGGCAGTGTGCTAAACACTTCCATCTTGTGATCCCTATGGGGTGGAAATCACCACAGGAGTTTCACTAAATGGCCAAGAGGTTAAGTGAACGGTCTGAAGCCACAGAAAAGTATTTTCATCTTAGGCATGTTTCCTATGGTTTGTGCACCCTACTTTAGAAATCAGACTGGCAGTATAAAAGCACTCCTCATTTTCTTCTAATAACTTGATCTGGGGGTAATTTTACCAAAACATTGCAAAGATAATATAGCATCTCCATGTACAATTTACCCACTTTCCCCTATTATTCCTACCTTATAGAGAAATGAACATTGCTGGCTGGGCACCTGTGACTCAGTGGTTAGGGCACCGGCCACATGCTCTGGGGATGGTAGGTTCCACCCCACCCAGGCCTGCTAAAAAAAAAAAAAAAGAAAAGCCAGGCATTGTGGTGGGCGCCTGTAGTTCCAGCTACTAGGGAGGCTGAGGCAAGAGAATCGCTTGAGCCCAAGAGTTGGAGGTTACTGTGAGCTATGATGCCATGACATTCTACCCAGGGTGACAAAGTGAGACTCTGTCTCAATTAAAAAAAAAAAAAAGAACATTGCTACATTACAACTAGTTGAACTTTATTTATGTTTTGAGACAGAATCTCACTTTGTTGCCCTAGGTAGAGTGCATCATAGCTCACAGCAACCTCCAACTCTTGGGCTTAAGTGATTCTCTTGTCTCAGCCTCCCAAGTAGCTGGGACTACAGGTGCCTACCACAATGCCCGGCTATTTTTTAGAGACGGGGGTCTCACTCTTGTTCAGGCTGGTTCAAACCTGTGAGTTCAGGCAATCCACCCACCTGGGCTTCCCAGAGTGCTAGGATTATAGGAGTGAGCCACTGTGCCTGGCTAGTTGAACTTAGACTCTGTTCAGATTTCACTAGTTTTTACACTGAACTCTTTTTTGAGTATCCAGGATCCAGTCCAGGATATCACATGTATTTAGTTATCATGTTTCCCTAAATCTCCTCTGGTCATCTCTTTGTTTTCCATAAGTTTTCATGATTTGAGGAACATCTTGGAGAATGTTACCTACTTGGGTTATGGGTTTCCCAGGTTAAGACTGAGTTTTTTTGTTTTGTTTTGTTTTTGTTTTTGAGACAGAGTCTCACTTTGTTGCCCTCAATAGAATGCTGTGGCATCACAGCTCACAGCAACCTCCAGCTCTTGGACTTAGGTGATTCTCTTGCCTCAGCCTCCTGAGTAGCTAGGACTACAGGCGCCTGCTACAACACCTGGCTATTTTTTGTTGCAGTTTGGCCGGGGCTGGGTTTGAACCCACCACCCTCAGTATATGGGGCCAGTGCCTTACTCACTGAGCCACAGGCGCCACTCTGTGTATGGGGGTTTTTAGGAAACATATCACAGAGGTGATTTTTCACAAGTGATAACAACCTTAATTTGGTTAAGTTAGCATATGCGAGGTTTCCCCACAGCAAAGTTGCTATTTCCCTCTTCCATATTCTATTCTTTGGGAAATGCAGGGGAGTTCTGCTTACTGGAGAGAAGTATATCTACTTATATTATTTAGAACTCTTTCATAAGAAAGCATACCTCTTCTTTGATTTTAAGATGAAACAAATTCAAAGGATTGATTTGTCCCAGACCACAGAGTCTCCAGGGCTCCTCCAAGGGGAGGTTTGTAGAGTGCAGTCTGTATGTCCACACAATGGGAGTATCATTAGGCAATAAAAAGGAATGAAGGCCTGCTTCATGTTTCCATGTCTGTGAACCTTACATCATGCTAAATTAAAGAGTCTATGTAAGATAGACTCTTGTGCTCCATGTGGTCTCACAAGATCATAAACCACATTTCTACCATGCCTGTCCTATGTTTAGATACATACTTACCACTGTGTTACAACTGCCTACAGCACTGAGTAGTCACATGCTGTACAGGTTTACTGCCCAGGAGCAATAGGCTATATCATCTAGGTTTGTATAAGCACAGTCTGCACAAAGAGAAAATCACCAAACCACCAGACACATTTCTCAGAACACATCCCCATGGTTAAGCAATTAATGCACATCTGTATTTGAAATGCCCAGAACAGGCAAAGCCATAATGGACTAGATTGGCCAGGGCAGGAGTGATTGCTAACTGATTTGTTTTCATGTGTTGGGATGTGGGGGCAAATGCCCTAAAATTAATTGGGGAGATTGTTGCACAATCTGAATCTGAATATAGTCCTAGAAACCACACCACTTAGATCAGGCATCCTCAAGCCCACAGAGGACATTTATCTGGCCTACCAGGTGTTTTTGCCGCCACTGCCTGTCTTGCTTAGCAGCCGACTGGACCCGGGGCCTGCAGTCCGGCCCTCCAACAGTCTGAGGGACAGTGAACTGGCCCTGTTTAAAAAGTTTGAGGACTCCTGACTTACATAGTATGAGGTTCTTTTGACAAATGTATCCCCTTTTTTTTTCATAAACTTATTTTTTTATTAGATCATTGTATCCCCTTTATTGAAGCTGTTATTTAAAAAGGCAGCTCAAGCCTATAATCCGTAGCACTCTGGGAGGTTGAGGCAGGTGGACTGCTGGAGGTCAGAGGTACAAGCCCAACCTAAGCAAGATCAAGACCCCGTCTCTATTAAAAAGAAATTAGTGAGACCTTGTGACCAGAGCTGAGGCAAGAGAATCACTTGAGGCTAAGAGTTTGAGGTTGCTATGAACTATGACACCACAGCACTCTATCCAAGGCTCACTCTATCAGTGAGTCTCTATCTCAAAAAAAAAAAAAAAAAAAAAGCGAGGGGGGGAGCTCAGGAGTCAGAACCACTATCCTCTTTAAAAGCTATGACCTCTGCCAAGTGACTTTCTATGCTGGTTTTTAGTAACACTATGTGAGATGACAGTGTCAGGTTTAAAATCCAAAGAGGTTAAAAGGCTTAGCAGGGTTGAGCACATAACCAATGCATTGCAGTAACCCACCCTTCTCTCAGAACCCGTTTGCTTATTCCTGCTGCCCAAAAACATGCTACTCAAACATGCCTAAATAACAGGATCCCTAAACCTTGCCCTCTTGCTGTTTTTCAACTTGCTTCCACCTTGTAGTCCCAATGCCTTCAACTGTCCAGCCTAGGACATTTGGCACCCTCTTGCCTCCACTGCGCCTGGCTAATCCTATTAGTCCGTCAGCCCATCCTGCCTCTCCTAACCATAGCAGTCACCATCACAGGGTCCTGTGGCAATCCCTTGCAGAACACAGTACCATCACTGGGTCCTTGGAGCTAGATGCAAGCTTCTGGAAAGCAAGAACTTTTATCTTTACTGCTGATGAAAATAGGACTTGGTGTGTATTTGTGGGTGACTGAATCTTTATGTACTTTATGTACCGATGTGGAACCATCTCCAAGATCTGCCAAGCGAAAAAAAGCAAGACACAGTAGAATGAGCTACCCTTGCACATAAGGTGTGGGGGGAGAACACACACCCACGTGTGTTATATATGGCTCAGGTCTGGAAGGCTCCTCTTCTGCTCAGGCTCGACTTGGATCAACAGTTCCCACTTGCTCTGGCTCTTTAAACTGGTCCGTTTTTAGAACCAGCATCTTCGGTTTCAAAACAAGGTCTCAAAAGCCTTGGTCTGCTTTAGATGACCAAGGCAACTTAAAGTGGAAAAGACTCAATTGTAGCACCAGTATCTCACCTCTCCTCAGGCTTCTCAGAGAAAGCCAGTTCCCAGACTACAGACTCACTGTCTGTCCCATGTCAGGGCTGGAACAATCCCTCCTGATAGGTCACCTTCATCCTCTGAAGTGGTATGCTCTGCTCCTGTTTTACCACTGCACCTGTGACCTCAAGTCAGTCCCATGACTTTGCCCTGATGAAACCTAGATGAAAGGAAGGGATCAAATATCCCTAAGTGGCCCCTACATGAAAGAGAAAAGACTAGAGTTGAAATAGTTTATTTATACCATGGCAATTTATTAATGCAAAATATAATGAGGAGTCCAGTTCACAGACGGCGACCACGGCGACCCCCCTTCCTGCGGGTGCTGTCAGAGGGGATGGGGGTGACGTCCTCTGTGGAGAGGAAAAGAAAGTATCATTGCCTAGCACTGAATGGGAAGACCTCCCAGGCCAATGATCTAACCAATCAGCAACAGATCCTGTGCTCCCAAAGGACTTCTCAATCAGTACCTAACAGATAGATGTGTAGCGGCCCCACCTGTTGTGTCCTCGACTCATTTTCAAGAAGGGTAAACAGGCTCGGAGATGGGACACAGGATGCCAGAAGCAAAGGACAAATCCAGATTTTTAATATTTAGTTCAATGACTTCTCCAGTGAAAAACCCCTCCTAGGGCTCGGCGCCTGTGACTCAAGTGGCTAAGGCACCAGCCACATACACCTAAGGTGGTGGGTTCGAATCCAGCCCAGGCCCACCAAACAACAATGATGGCTGCAACCAAAAAATAGCCAGGCGTTGTGGTGGGCACCTGTGGTCCCAGCTACTTGGGAGGCGGAAGCAGGAGACTCGCTTGAGCCCAGGAGTTGGAGGTTGCTGTGAGTTGTGATGCCACAGCACTCTACCCAGGGGGATAGCTTGAGGCTCTGTCTCAAAAAAAAGAAAGAAAAACCCCTCCTAGGATACAGTGAGCTATAGTCGTACCAGTGTACTCCAGCCTGGGCAAGAGAGTGAGACCCTGTCTCTGAACCCTATTAAACAGCAACAACAACTATTTCCTTTTCAGTAAGTAAAAGGAGGTTGAAAACAGTCTAAAAAGATCATTAGGCTGGGCACAGTGGCTCACGCCTGTAATCCTAGCAGCACTCTGGGAGGCTGAGGCAGGTGGACTGTCTGAGCTCATGGGTTTAAGACCAGCCTGAGCAAGAGCAAGACCCTGTCTCTAAAAAATAGCTGGAAGGTTCAGGTCCTATAGCTCAAGTAGCTAAGGCGCCAGCCACACACACCAAAGCTGGCAGGTTCGAATCCGGCCTGGGCCTGCCAAACAGTGACAACTACAACCAAAAAATAGCCGAGCATTATGGCAGACACCTGTAGTCCCAGTTTCTTGGGAGGCTGAGGCAAGACAATTGCTTAAGCCCAGGAGTTGGAGGTTGTTGTGATCTGTGATGCCACAGCATTCTACCCAACGCAATAGCTTGAGGCTCTGTCTCAAAAAAAAAAAAAAATAGCTGGGTGTTGTGGCAGGCGCCCTATAGTCCCAGCTACTTGGGAGGCTGAGGCAACAGAATCACTTGAGCCCAAGAGTTTGAGGTTGCTGTGAGCTATGACACCACAGCATTCTATCAAGGACAACAAAGTGAGACTATCACAAAAAATAAATAAATAAAAAGGCCGGTTCCTATAGCTCAAGCAGCTAAGACACCAGCCACAAACACCAGAGCTGGTAGGTTCAAATCCAGCCCGGGCCTACCAAACAATGACAACTACAACCAAAAAATAGCCAGTCACCTGTAGTCCCAGCTACTTAGGAGGCTGAGACAAGAGAATCACTTAAGCCCAGGAGTTGGAGGTTGCTATGAGCTGTAACATCACAGCACTCTACCCAGGGTGACAGCTTGAGGCTGTCTTCAAAAACAAAAAAATGAATAAATAAAACTAAGACCATTAGACCAGACGGCTGGAGCTTAAAAGGGAAGCTAACTGCATGGAAATAACGAAGGGCTAATACTGCCTTCCTAGGAGCTATCAACAAGCCAGGAGATTACTGACTTGAGGGTATCAATGGCAGCTGCTAGACCCCCCCAATCATTTTTAGTTATCCCAACAACTGGTACACCCTGATATTTAGTAGGAAGTAATCAAAGATGCAGAATGTCCCACAATGCAAGAGACCAACAAACACAAAATGCCAATAGCAATGCCCTTGAGAAACACTGGGAAGGAAAGATGATTCATCTCCCATCCCATCAGTTTCACTAGCTTCTGTCTCAATCTCTACACCAGGTAGTGTGGGGTAGAGAGTCATAAATGAAACTGAGCTATCCCAATGCAGATGGGAAGGACAGCGGTATTCAGTGAGAGAAATCTTAAGTTACAAGGTGCCTCTTGCAGGTTCTTTTAACAAACCTAATTGCCAATAGTCACCTGACCAGCCCCTGTATCAACTAGACATATCTCACCCTTTTTGGACTGAATGCTTCAAAATAAATCCAAGTATTAGCTAGAAAGAAGGGAGGCACTTACCAATCCGCCCTATCTTCATACCAGAGCGGGCCAGGGCTCGGAGGGCTGACTGGGCCCCTGGTCCGGGGGTCTTGGTCCTAGGAAATAAAGGTTTGAGAAAAGTCACTGGCCAAGTCAATGGGCATCCTAAAATCCCACAACTCTTTAGTTAGGTATCTACAAACTTTCTGCAAAGGGGCAGACAATAAATTTTTTAGGCTAAGCGTGCCACTATGTTTTTTGTTGCATATTTTATCTAGCATGTCCCCCACTCAACAGAGTTATCTATTCTAGATTTCTTGTCTCCTCCCCCGGCCCCCAGACTAAAAGTCTACATCCTTACCTTGTCCTACAAGACAGAGCAAGACTCCACCCCTGACTCTCTCTGATCACTCCTTATGCCACTCTTTACTTCACATGTACCCAGATTCATTCCCATAACTCTAGCTGGAATGTTCTCCCCTTGTCCCTTCTTCATTAGAAAGATTCCTACCTCTTCATTCAGACCTTACTTTCTATCACTTTTGTTTCCTGGCATCTGCCACAAATGAAAACCACATATCCCAGCCACACTACACTATTAGGTGGCACCTGTGGCTCAAAGGAGTAGGGCGCTGGCCCCACATGCCAGAGGTGATGGGTTCAAACCTAGCTCCGGCCAAAAACTGCAAAAGCACCCCATAAACTTCCTAGGGGTGGCACCTGTGGCTCAAAGGGGTAGGGCACTGGCCTCATATGCCAGAGGTGGCAGGTTCAAACCTAGCCCCAGCCAAAAACTAAAAAGGAAAAAAAAACACATTTAACCACACTACACTATTGTTTAAATCCGACTGTCCCACCAGCCAGGGTTCCTCATTAAGAAGGTAGAGGCAGTGTAGCCTCTAGGTTTCCCTATCACTCTTTTCTAGTACCTAGAACACACATAACACCCAGTATACAGTGGGTTCTCCATAAACAGAGTAAGTTGTTAGGGCAGGGGCCTGCAGGAGCCAATTATTAAATATGTATACAACTACAATTATCTTGTTCAGGCTGGGTGCAGTGACCCATGCCTGTAAATCCTAGCACCCTGGAAGGCTAAGGAGGGTGGATCTCCTGAGCTCAAGTGTTCAAGACCTGCCTCAGCAAGAGTGAGACCCCCATCTCCAAAAATAGCCAGGTATTATGCTGGGTATCTGTAGTCCCAGCTATTTGGGAGGCTAAGGGAAGAGGATCACTTGAGCCCAAGAATTTGAGGTTGCTGTGAGGTGAGGCCACAGTACTCTACCAAGGGCAAAAAATGAGACTGTTTCTCAAATAAATAAATAAATAGGGCGGTGACTGTGGCTCAAGGAGTAGGGTCCCAGCCCCATATACTGGAGGTGGAGGGTTCAAACCCAGCTCCAGCCAAAAAGTAAATAAATAAATACATCTTGTTCAAGTCATAGTAACAAAAAAACCCACCCAAGCTCCATAATCTTACCACCACCCACCCCCAACATGACATACCTATTTCCTCCGGTAGCCCGAAGTTTGATGTGTAGAGCAGTGATGCCCAGCTCCTTGCACCTCTGGGCCACATCCTGAGCAGCCAACATGGCAGCATATGGTGAGGATTCATCTCGGTCAGCCTTCACCTTCATCCCACCAGTCACTCGGCAGATGGTTTCTTTGCCAGAAAGATCAGTGACATGAACAAAGGTGTCATTGAAGGATGCAAAGATGTGGCACACACCAAATACATTCTCTCCTTCAGCCACCTGAGG
>CAUYQV010089535.1:0-41714 GCA_963574575.1 Galagoides demidoff
AGCCTCAGGGAGTGTGAGCTGGACCCCCTGAGCCTCACCTGCCTCTGTGAGACTCTGAAGGAGTGCCCGGGGCCACTGGAAGTCCAGTAAGTAAGACAACACTGCCCCAGAGGGTACCAGGTGGGCATTTGTCCAGTGACCCGGGAGGGAGGGGGCTTCTTGGTTAGAGGCTAGGTGAGTCCTTCCCAGTATCTTCCCAGCAAATCCTGTAGCCCATGGGAGTCCCTTGACCTATCAGTAAAAGATGGATTATCTCCCAGCAGTCCCCAGCCTCACCTTTCCCACTTTGGGGTGCTGTGCTGAGCCTGGGGACAGTTCCACCTGCCCCATCCACTCAGCTCAGGGAGCCCTGACCCAGGCATTCAGTCAGGCCTGTTTCGGGGGCTGGAGCTTGTCCTTAGGGCACCTTCTCTGCCCACTGAGCCCCTGAGTGTGTGACCAGAGCCTGGACTTGGAATCAGCCACCTGTCGTCTGGGTGACTTCAGGCAAATAGCTTCAACCCCTGGACTTTGACATTATTTGGCAGACATGGGATCTTACCATGTAAGATCTCTGAAACTAGCTCTCATCTCATAACTGTACATCAGGCTTTCCCAAAATATCATGACCCATGAATCCAGAAAAAAAAAAAGACATAATGAATCCAATTCATTTTTTAGTAAAGGATTTTAGAATGGTTTTAGATTTAATTTATAGAAAATTGCAGATAGTTTAGAGAGTTCCTCACCTATTTCCCTTGTTATTAACATCTAACTACCATGGTACATTTGTCACAGTCTTGTGGCTGGACTTGGTAGCACCTGTGATCCCAGCTCTTTGGGAAGCTTAGGTAGAAAGATGGCTTGAGCCCAGGAGTTCAAGGCTGCAGTGAGCTATGATTTTGGATTTCCCCAGCTTGTCCAGTAGTGCCCTTTCTGGGATCCAGAATCCCATTCAGGACCCCACATTGCAGTTAATCATCCTGTTCCTCAGCCTCCACTGGTCTGTGACAGTTTCTCATTCTTTCTATGTTTTTCATGTCCTTGACAGTTTGGAGGAATACTGATCAGATATTTTATACAATGCTCTCAATTAGGGTTTCTCTGATGTTCTTCTCATGGTCAAGCTGGAATATGGGTTAGGGTGAAGAGCCCCACGGAGGGGAATGCCCTTCTCATCATGTCATCTCCAGAGTGCATGGATCAATGTCACTTAACACTCTGATGTTGACCTTGATCACCTGATTAGAGTAGCATCAACCAGATCTCTCCTACTGTAGAGTTAGTTTTTAATTTATAAAAACACTGTTCTTATGGAGACTTCTAAGCACATAGGGAAGTAGAGAGACAAATGTAACAGACCCAAAGCTACCTCCGCTTCCTCAATAGTTTTCACCACATGGTCCCACCACACACACACACACACCAGTTATTTTGAAGGTATTCCTTGACCCCTTATAATTTCATCTGTAGTTATTTTAGTATGCATAAAGCTAACTTCCCTTTCTTTCTCTTCCTCTCTTTGTCTCTTTCTCTCTTTTTTTGTTTCAAGACAGGGTCTTTCTCTGTCACCCAGGCTGACATACAATAGAATGGTCGTAGCTCACTGTAGCTTTGAACTCCTGGGCTTACGCCCAGCTCAGTGGCTCACACCTGTGATCCTACCATTCTGGGAGGCCAAGGTGGGTGGATTGCCTGAGCTCAGGAGTTTAAGACCAGCCTAAGCAAAAGCAAGACCCCGTCTCTGTTGTGGCAGGTGCCTGTAGTCCCAGCTACTTAGGAAGCTAAGGCAAGAGGATTGCTTGATCCCAGGAGTGTGAGGTTGCTATGAGCTAGGACACCACAGCAATCTACAGAGGGCAACAAAGTAAGACTCTGTCTCAAAAAATCAACTCCTGGGCTCAAGCAAGGCCCCTGTATAAGTCTCCCAAGTATCTGGGATTACAGGTGTACTCCACCATGCCTAGATAACTTTATTTTTTTAGAGACAGAGTCTTGCTATGTTGCCCAGGCTGGTCTCGAACTTCTGGCCTCAAGCAATTTTCCTGCCTTAGCCTCCCAAAGTGGTAGGATTAAACATGTGAGCCACCTTGCCAGCCTTTCTTTTCTTTTCTTTTTTTTTTAGAGACAGAGTTTCACTTTGTTGCCCTCGGTAGAGTGCCATAGTATCATAGCTTATATCTCAACTTCAATCTCTTGGGCTTAAGTGATTCTCTTGCCTCAGCCTCCCAAGTAGCTGGGACTACAGGCACCCGCCCCAACACCCAGCTATTTTTTTGTTGCAGTAGTCATTGTTGTTCAGCAGGCCCAGGCTAGGCTCAAACCACCAGCCTCAGTGTATGTGAGCTGGCGCCCTACTCACTGAGCTATGGGTTTCTTTTCTTCCAGTCCACAGGACCAGTGTTGGGAGGGAATGTTTTGGGCAACATTGGTTAGGTCTCATCTGCAGAAGGCTCTGGCTGTGAGTCCAGCCTCCCCGCTTTTCCCACCTGACTGAGATGCTTTGTGTTACAGATTGTCCTGTGACGTCCTGAGTGACGAGAGCCTGGAGACCCTACTAAGCTGCCTCCCCCAACTCCCTCAGTTAAGCCTCCTGCAGTAAGACTGAGTTTCCTCATTCCTGCTTTCCTGGGCCTAAGCTGTTGTATTACTAAAACCACCCTGTTCTCCCCCTCTTTCTTTCCCTTGGGCCCTTTCATCATTTTAGGGGGACTCAAACTTGCTTCCAGCTCCCCCCTACTACTTTGTCAACCGGGTGTGGGGGTAGAGTTAATTGTCCCATCAGAGCCTCAGTTTCTTCATCTGACCAATGGGATTAATAATCCCCCACCCTTCCACCAGGGTTGGAACTCAACAAGGTCCTCGAAAAGCTCCTTAAAGATTGGAAAGCTTGTGACACATGGGCTTTCCCCACTCACAGGAAAGTCACCCTCCCCTAGAAAGGAACTGTAGAGATGTCACTCACTCTAAAGGTCACCATCTCATTCTGCAAAGGGGGAACTTAAACAGCTTCCCCGAAAGTATTTAAAACTCTATTTTCTAATTTCGGTTCAGACTGGTTAGAATTTAGAAAGGATTTACTTTAAATATTCTTCTAGCAGCCGGGGAAAGCAGCTGTAGCTGAGATGAAAAATACAACAGGAAATTAAATGATAATAATAACAGTGACATAAGGCTGAGGTTCTTTGGGATACTTAAGGTGGCTAATATCACCTCCAAGAGGAGGGAGGGAGGGAGGAAGACGTGTCACCTTTGCAGAGGTGGGCAAGTACTGTCCTGCTCATAGCACCCCCTATGGTCCCACCTTGCCTGGAAAGAATGGGTCAGAAAAGCTGCCTTCAGACATAAAAGATGGCAGGTTAAAATGAACAGATGGGAAACTTTAGACCAGAGATGGATTTCTCTATGCCTGTCACATAGCATCACCTCTAGCTCATCCCCTGGCTTTGGAATGGGGTGGCTAGCCTGCCCCTTGTCAGGGCTTATACTTTGTATTACTCAACTAACAGCGCTGTGGACTTGCTGTGAGCCAGGCAGTTTCGGGTGCTGGAGGACATAACAGAGGAAAAAAATGACTATATTCTTGTCTCTTTGGAGCTCCTCTTGCAGAGGGAGCTGAGCAATAAGTTAAGTAAAATCAAATAAGAGGAATTCAGCCAGTGACAAGGTGTTTTACCAAGGGATATGGTTAAAGAGTGATTGGAGCAGGGCGTGGTGGCTCACTTCTGTAATCCCAGCACTTGGGAGGCTGAGGCAGGTGGATTGCCTGAACTCATAGGTGCAAAAGCAAGACCCCATTTCTAAAAAATAGCTGGACGTTGTGGTGGGTGCCTGTAGTCCCAGCTACTTGGGAGGCTGAGGCAAGAGATTTGCTTAAGCCTAAGAGTTTGAGGTAGCTGTGAGCTATGACATCATAGCACTCTACCAAGGATGACCAAGTGAGACTGTCTAGCAGACATGGTCAGGGAAGGTCTCTGAGGAGGAATGCTGAGCTGTAACCTGAAGGAGCAGAGGGAGCCAGTCCTGTGCAGTATAGGGAACTGCATTCCAGGCAGAGGGAATAGCTTGTGTGGGGCCCTGAGGCATGATTGAGCGTGGTGGGCTCCAGGAGCAGCCTGGAGAAAGCCAATGAGGCCAGTGCAGCCAGAGTGGCCATAGCACCGTGACTAGGAGGGGGGAGGTAGGGAGAGATGGGCCAGGGCTGGGTCATGCAGGGCCTGCTAGCCATGGCCAGGAGTTTAGAACTTCTTGCAAGGGAACTTGAGAGGCAGAGGAATAATACAGGTTTTCAAAAGCTTGGTCTGGGTGCAGGATAGAGAAGGGGTTGGGGACAATAGGTGGAGATGAAGCAGGGAGGAGCTAGGCTCAGCCAGGGCAGGGCTGATTATGGGGGGAGGGAGAAGTGGGTGGACTCAGGGTGGGTCCTGGGAATGGGGCCGACAAGAAAAGCTGAGGTGGGGTTATTGGGGGCAGGAGCTGGAGGACCTGAGGCAGCCTTCAAGGGCAAGCTGGACCCATCTCACTTTCTCTGAAGCAGTGGTTCTCTCTCTCTCTCTCTTTTTTTCTGAGATAAGAGTCTCACTGTCGCCCTGGGTAGAGGGTCATGGTGTCGTAACTCATCGTAATCTCAAACTCTTGGGCTCAAGAGATCCTCTTGCCTCAACCTCCCCAGTAGTGGAGACTAAAGGCACCCCCACAACACCCAACTGGTTTTTCTATTTTTAGTAGAGATGGGGGTCTTGCTGTTGATCAGGCTGGTCTCGAATTCCTGAGCTCGAGGGATCCACTAGCCTTGGCCTCTCTGAGTGCTAGGATTACAGGTGTGAGCCACCACTCTCTGCCCTTCTCAATAGGAAGTGGCAAAATCAGCCCTCAGGGCACATTTGGCAATATCTGAAGATATTTATAGTTGCCTTCACTTCCGGTGGAGGGTGCTCCTACTGGTATCTAAAGAGTAGAAATCCGGTGTTGCTAAGCATCCGTGGGAGCCAGGACAGTCCCACAACAAAGAATTATCGGGGCCCAAATTTTGATAGGGCTGAGGACAGAAAACTCTGTCCACAGGGCCTGAAGCCTCCCACCCTCTATCACTAAGGACATGCCTTTTAAGCATGTACTTGCAGGTAAAAACAAGAGCAATGATAATAGCAAGCATGGTTGTCACACCAGGCAGCACACCAGCTTGGTACAACTAAATCCTTACACACACTGAGAATAAACCATGTGTCATGCTGGGTCCTGTTTTGCAGATAAGGAAACTGAGGCTCAGAGATATTAAGTGACTTGTCTGTGATCACACAGCTAGTTAGCAGAACTGGTTTGCTTGAGCCCAAACGCCAATTTATCCCTCCGGAGCTCCCCCCAACCCGCGTACACCTGCTTCCTTATGGTCTTGCTGACCGGCCAGCCTCCCCCATCCTCCCTTTCCTTAGCCTGCAGCCTGTCCGGTTTCTTATCCACTGATTTTCTTGGCTCTACCCTTCCCAGGCTCAGCCAGACAGGACTGTCTGCCAGAAGCCCTTTCCTGCTGGCGGATATCCTCAGCCTATGCCCACAGGTTCAAAAGGTGGATCTCAGGTGCCTTGCCCTGGGGCAGCCAGGACTGGAGGGCTGGGGGTTGTGCATGGAGTCTGGTGGGTGTGAGGGGTAGGTTGACAGTAGTGGGACTCAAGTCAGAGTCTGCGCTTGGTTGGGAGGGGTTGGCAGCCCCCAGGGACATCCTGAGGCTTTAGCCTAGAGTGGCTGACCCAGGTGCTGTGTGTCTGCTCCAGGTCCCTGTGTCACGCAACCCTGCACTTCAGATCTAGCCAGGAGCAGGAAGGTGTGTGCTGTGGGTAAGTCCCCTAAAACCATGTCTGGGCAGCTAGTGGACACCTGCCTCTTGCGTGGCCAGAGCAGCGTGCTGGCTCCCTGCCACAAAACATTCCGTGGGGCACATGGGGCACTTACTTCTCCTAACATAAAGCTGAGATACAGCACTGCTGGAGGGTGGGGGCAGGAGCAGTGCCTGCTGGGTATCCCAGAGGGACTGAGCTGGGAGGGACTGAGCTCAGAGGCTGCACCCCAGATGGGCCAGGGGAGAGGGGTCTGAGTGGCTAAGACACCCCATCCCCTACCACCACCCTGTAGGTTCACAGGCTGCAACCTCAGCCAGGAGCATGTGGTGTCACTGTGTCAGCGGCTGAGCAAGTGTGAAGACCTCAGCCAGCTGGAGTAAGTTGGGGAGGAGGAAGAGGGAGCATGGGACTTATTATACCTGTGTGGCTCTGGAGTGGGGCGTGAGTGGCCATGTGTATACTTTTGTTCCCGTGTGCCTCCCTACACCCCTCAGGACCAGCTGTCCTAGGATAACTGAGACTTTCGATCACATCCCTAAGGCTTCTGTGGACGCATTTCCCCTCTCTAACCCCCACTCCTGCTGTGGTGGAGCTGGTTCCATGGTGTCCCCTCTTACTTGGATAGCCCTTCAACCTCAAGTGCATGCAAGCTCTGCTGGCAGATGGGGACAGTGAGGGCTCTGTGACTGGCCTGGCAGGTGGTTAAAGTACCAAATGACGACTCAGCTTGAGGAGGGACCCAGAGCCGGCCAGGGTGGGGTCTTACAGGCTCTTGCATTGTTGAGATGGGAAAATGATCATAGCTAACCCCTATTGAGCACTTTCTCCTCTATTCTATGTACTTTGCATGCTCCTCTCAATAACCCTAGGTACTATTACTGTTCACACTTTACAGACGAGGAAACTGAGGTATAGAGAGTTTAAGAGCTTGCCCAATGGTGGCGCCTGTAGCTCAAGCAGCTAAGGCACCAGGCACATACACCAGGGCTGGTAGGTTCAAATCTGGCCCGGGCCTGCCAAACAATGGCAACTACAACCAAAAAATAGCCAGCGTTGTGGTGGGCACCTGTAGTCCCAGCTACTCAGGAGGCTGAGGCAGGAGAATCGCTTAAGCCCAGGAATTGGAAGTTTCTATGAGCTGCGATGCCACAGCACTCTACCCAAGGCGATAGCTTGAGGCTCTGTCTCAAAAAAAAAAAAAAGTTTGTCCAAAATTCACACAACTAGTAGAATGCAGAGTCTGCGCTCACAATCATTATGAGCCCAACCTTGGATTGGTGGGAAATATAAAGCGATTATCTACCAGAAATATCAAACAATTTACATTTGTTGTGACGGGGCCAAGAAAAAAAATGTAACTGATGAAACTCAAGTACTTTATTTTTTTTTTTTTAAATATAGAGTTTCACTCTGTCATCCAGGCTAGAGTGAAGTGGTACAATTACAGCTCACTGTAACCTCAAACTCCTGGCCTCAAGCAATCCTCCCAACTCAGCCTCCTGAGTAGCTGGGTCTACAGGCATGTGCTACCACACCAGGCTAATTTTAAAATTTTTTGTAGAGACACATTCTCACTATGCTGCCCAGGCTGGTCTCAAAGTCCTGGCTTCAAGCAATCTTCCCATCTTAGCCTCCCAAAATGTTGGTATTATCGGCATGAGCCACTGTGCCCAGCCTAAAAATCATATATTTTATTATTTTTAAATTTTTTTGCAGTTTTTGGGTGGGGCTGGGTTAGAACCGCCACTTCTGGCATATTGGGCTGGCGCCCTACTCCTTTGAGCCACAGGCACCACCCAAATCATATATTTTAAAGAAAGATGAAGGCTAAGCATGGTGGCTCATGCCTGTAATTGTAGCACTCAGGGAGGCCAAGATGGGTCAATTGCTTGAGCTCAGGAGTTCAAGACCAGATTAAGCAAGAGCAAGACCCCATCTCTACTAAAATAGAAAAAAAAATTAGCTGGGCATTTTGGTGGGCACCTGTAGTCCCAGCTACTTGGGAGGCCAAGGCTGGAGGACCCTTGACCCCAAGAGTTTGAGATTGCTGTGAGCTATGATGTCATAGCACTCTACCCAGGGCAGCAGAGAGAGAGTCTGTCTCAAGAAAAAAAAAAAAGAAGAAAGAAAGAGAAAGAAAGAATAAGTAATATGTCTTCAAGTTTTCTGTTTTTTCATTGTAGAAGGAGATTTTTCTTAAAAATTATTTTATTAAATGGCTTCAGGAAACAAGCCAATTTTTTTTCTTATTTATTTATTTATTTTACTGAATGGTAACTATGTACATTAATGCACTTCTGGGGTACAGTGTGGAGTTTTCGACAAGCCAATTATTAAATGAAATTTCTCAGCAAAAGACAAAATAAGCATCAAATTTGTCAAAGACATAGGAGGAAAATCAGATATTCCTGGGCACAGAATTGGTTATATTGTTTCTGAGACTGTAGCTAAAATCCCAAACTGCTACATAAAGAGAAATAAGAAAGTACAGTATTTTGGTGTGGTTTCTGCTCTTGCCTTCCCAAATTAAACGAAGAAATCTAGGGGGTCAATGCATTCTCCAGGTATTTTTCTTTTTCCTGAATTTCCTCTTGTTCAAAAATTGTGGCTTCCAATGGCTGCAGGCTAATTGGTTTTTCTCTAACCCTTGAAAGCCTGCTAGAGGCACACCAGCCCTGGGAGTGGTCACCAGATATGAAAGGGGAAGCCGAGGACTGGTTTACTGTGATGCTGGTGAGGGAAATGGTGGCAGGGACTCTGGGAGTTGGTGGTAATTCTAGTGATGGAGATAACGGTGATGGTGGTACCGGGCACAGTGGTATTGCATCAGAGTGACAAGATGGTGGTGGCGGCGACATGGGAATGTTGAGTAACAGTGATAGTAGACAGTAGCTGTCAGGAGCAGACAGACTGAGGAGGCCCATAATCACTTCTTATCTCTTGCAGCCTTTCAGCAAACTTGCTGGGTGATGACGGGCTCAGATGCCTTCTGGAATGTCTGCCGCAGGTGCCCATCTCCGGGTCACTTGAGTGAGTGGGGCTAAGCATGGTGGCTCACGCCTGTAATTGTAGGAAGAGGAGGAAGACTCCCCTGGGCCAAAAGCATGAAAGGATGAATGGGCTTCTTCTGAGGCCAACCCTAGGGACCCCTAGAGGACAAGGGCTAAGGGAAGAAGGGGTGATTCTTACTTTGACTTCCACCTTGAGTTCTTTCCTCTATCCTGCATGCTGCCATGGGCAGGGGCCCCACCAGACACCCAGGAAAGGGTATGATTCATGAATCTGCCCTTCAACCTACCCCTTTAGCCAAGCTGACCCCAGGACAGGGAAATGAAATTCTATCCCTAAACAACTGCTAAGGGATTACAGCCACCCTAGCTCCTGGTCCATCCCGTTCCTGACACTCCTCTGACCCAATCAATGAGATGTGAATTTGGAGGTGTCCCTGCATTGGGGGAAGAGTCTTTAGGAAGTCATCTGCATGCCTGCCAGATTTCCCTAGTGACCGGGAGACTGAAAGCCAGAACCAGGATACAACCTGTTGCTAGTCAACTGTGTTTAATGCTCTGCAAGTCCCTGACTCACCTGGGGCTGGACCACAGGGACAGTGGGCACAGTGAGGGCAGCTGGGAGGACTCGGGTTGGGGCCAGTTCTGCCTGTGTGTCTTCTCCAGGTCTCTCTGGGCCTCAGCATCTCCATCTGGAGAAGGGCCACCAGGACACTGAGGCCTCTCTTCCCCAGAAATGACAGCTGGAGGAGGGATGAGTGGGTGGGTAGGGCTCCGTGGAGCCCCTGCTCTCACCTCCATCCCGTTTCCCTTCTAGTCTGAGTCACAACAGCATCTCTCAGGAAAGTGCCCTGTACCTGGTGGAGACTCTGCCCTCCTGCTCACGCGTCCAGGAGGCCTCAGTGACGTAAGATGCTAGCGCCCACTACCCGATGGTGGGGGAAGCAAGAACCCCCTCCACACTTGTGACCCTATGCCTGTGTGACTAGGGGTAACCTCTGCCTCTCTCTGAGTCTCAGAGTTCCCTGAACTTGGGCTCATCTTAACCATCCCCTGCTGCCCAGGTGCCATGCGGACCAGAGGTTGTGGGGTGGGGAAGGCCAGGTGTCACCATCCTCACAGGATGAGTTGGGGGTCTCTGCTAGTCAGCTAGGAGCTTGCCTTCTGTGGCTTCTTCCCTCCCTTGTCCCTGTGGGCACTGCTGCCTTCCCTCTCTGTGTCCCCAGGCACCCAGGGTGCCCACTGGCACTCCTGAAGTCATGCTTCCCCACCCTCCTCTCTCTGCAGTCTGGGTTCTGAGCAAAGCTTCCGGATTCAGTTCTCCAAACAGGAAGAGGCTGGGAAGACACTTAGGTAATCCCTGGTGGGGTGACGGGACTAGGGGAAAGAAAGTAGAAGAGAAGGCTGGCCTTGTGGTGGCCTCCATGCCTACTCCTTCACCGGGCCCTCTCCACCTTCAGAGAGCCTGCTTCAAGCTCACTTCCTCCACTAGATGTGCCCCAATGCCCGATGTCTCCAGTCTTGGGTGGCCTTGGCATTGTACCTATGCTTCTTAGCCACATACTAACTATATCTTGAGGCTTCTAAGTTTCATGATTAAGATTCTGGAGCCACCTGAGAATAAATCCCAGTTCTGCCACTTACTGGCAGTGTGACCCCAGACAGATTACTTAACCGCTCTGTGTTTCAGTTCTTCATCTATAAAACAGGGATACTATACAATCTACCCCTTAGAGTTATTGTGAGGATTAGATGAATTAAAGGACCTGGCTCATTACAATGTTGTATTAGCTATGATGATGATGATGACGATGACCATTGCGGGTAGCCTTGAGGCTGGGAGGAAGCAGGGTGCTGGCCCCCACAGGACTCACCCAGGCTCTCCCTGGCCTTCTGCCCTCAGGCTTAGTGAGTGCAGCTTTGGGCCAGAGCACATGTCCAGACTGGCCACTGGCCTGAGCCAGTCCCTCCAGCTGATGGAACTCACGTGAGTGACCAGACCCAGGCCATGGGGACAGCAAAGGGGTGGGGGCACCCTGCCAGAGCCACGCTAGTGACTGACCTCTATCCCCAGACTGACTCGGTGCAGCTTGAGCCAGGAGCAGCTGATGATTCTTCTGAGTCTGGTGAGGCGACCAGCAGGGCTACTGAGCCTCAGGTATCTTCCCCTCCCAACCCTGACCCTAGGAGGGACCACAGCATGACTGGGGGCAGGGAGTAGGGTGCCCCTGGGATTATGGCTGTGGCCATCTCCTACATGAAAACCCCACACCTTTGGTCCAGAGCAGACCTTGCCCTTGTCCCAGAGCAGTCCTGAAACATTCAGAGAAGCTGTTCCTTCCCAGGGAGGGGACTGTGCTTTGTGACTTGAGGGGGGGGGGCGGTGAGAATTGCAAAGGCTACCCAACTTATGACAAAAATAACATAAAACAAGTATCATGTTTGTCTGTTCACCATATTAATTTTAAAACATTCAGAATAAAAAGATACCAAACTTCAAACACTTGGACTCAAGTGATCCTCTTGCCTCAGCCTGCCAAGTAGCTGGGACTACAGGCACCGGCTACGACAACCAGCTATTTTTAGAGACTCACCCTGGCTCAGGCTGATCTCAAACTCCTGAGTTCAAGCAATCTACTTGCCTCAACCTCCGAGAGTGGTAGGATTATAGGCGTGAGCCACTGCACCCAGCCCCAAAATATCATTTCAAAATAAAACTTTCCAGCTTGCCACCAGTAGCTCAGTGGCTAGGGTGCCAGCCATGTACACCAGAGCTGGCGGGTTTGAATCCAGCCTGGGCCTGCCAAACAATGACAACTACAACCAAAAACTAGCTGGGCATTATAGCAGGCGCCTGTAGTCCCAGTCACTTAGGAGGCTGAGGCAAGAGAATGGCTTAAGCCCAGGAGTTTGAGGTTGCTGTGAGCTATGACACCACAGCACTCTACCCAGGGCGACAGCTTGAGACTCTGTCTCTAAATAAATGAATAAATAAAACTTTCCTTAGTCTAAATATAATATGTACTCATTATAGAAATTTGTGGAAAATCCAGAAGTGCATAAAGAAGAAAATAGTGCTTTAAAAAAATTCAGGCTCAGTGCCTGTAGCTCAAGTAGCTAAGGCACCAGCCACATACATAAGAGCTGGCAGGTTCAAATCCAGCTCAGGCCTGTCAAACAACAATGACAACTACAACCAAAAAATAGCCGGGTGTTGTGGCAGGCGCCTATAGTCTCAGCTACTTGGGAGGCTGAGGCAAGAGAATCACTTAAGCCCAGGAGTTGGAGGTTGCTGTGAGCTGTGATACCACAACACTCTACCCAGGGCGACAGCTTAGGCCTCTGTCTCAAAAAAAAAAAAAGAAATTCAACATAACTTTAAAGCAGGAAGATTTTCAATAACTCCCTTTTTCCCTGCTTTTGGCATGTACATTGTAGAAAGTCTGGAAAACAGAAAACTAAAGAAGAAATAAAATCATTCATGAGAATTATGTCATCTAAATAATCACCTTAAATATTTCATATATTTCCTCTCTATATTTGTCTATTTATATATATTATATTTCTTATATATTTCCTATATATATTTATCGCCCTTGGCAGAGTGCCATGATGCTACACAGCTCACAGCAACCTCCAACTCCAGGGCTTATGCGATTCTCTTGCCTCAGCCTCCTGAGTAGCTGGGACTACAGGCACCCGCCACAACACCTGGCTATTTTTTTGTTGCAATTTGGCTGGGGCTGGTTTGAACCTGCCACCCTTGGTATATGGGGCCGGCGCCCTACCCACTGAACCACAGGCGCTGCCCAGGATCTTTTCTTAAATTTAAAAATATTATTTTATTTGGTTTTTTTTTTTTTTTTTTTTGAGACAGAGCCTCAAGCTATCCCCCTGGGTAGAGTGCCGTGGCCTCACAGCTCACAGCAACCTCCAACTCCTGGGCTCAAGAGAGTCTCCTGCCTCAGCCTCCCACGTAGCTGGGACCACAGGCGCCCACCACAACGTCCGGCTATTTTTTGGTTGCAGCCATCTTTGTTGTTTGGCGGGCCCGGGCTGGATTCAAACCCGCCACCTTAGGTGTATGTGGCTGGCGCCTTAGCCACTTGGAGCCACAGGCGCCAAGCCTAAAAATATTATTTTAAAAAATGACATTTTCTGTTTGGATTATTGTAATAATAATTGTTAAAATAAGGGGAATATTAATTTTCTTTCTTATGCTTATGCTTACTTGTGTAACTTTAAAGTTTTAAAATAAGCACAAACCCAAAAGGCCTCTAGGTCCCTCTAGGTCCCCCTCCCTCCCCCCACAAGTGTGCTGGCTGGCAGCTGCTCTCCCTGTGGAGGCCTACCTGTGTCCCTTTATGTGACAGGGTGGAAGAGCCATGGGTGGGCAGAGTTGGGGTACTCGCCCTGCTAGAAGTCTGCGCCCAGGCCTCAGGCAACGTCACTGAAATTAGGTGAGTCCAGAAGGGAGGTCCCCTTGGAATTCTTCATCTTTTGATAACATTAGGACTTTCCTTCCTCTTGTCCTGTGGGGTAATAGCTGTGTCTCCAGTGAGGTCTCTGTGTCCCCAGGATGGCAGGCGTCCCTGGGGCGTCTGCAGTGCTATGCATGTTTATTAGGATTTGTGCAGTAGTCGAGGTGCAGTGTCAGAGGAAGGCTCGCCCAGAGTCAACATTAAGGGCTGATAGATCCAGGCAGACGTGGGTGGGAATCCACGCTGGTCGCCGAGAAGTGGCCCCTGGATGCAGGAACACACATCATGGCTCTGTGACCGCAGATAACAGAGGGATGTGCAGTGGCTAAGAACACGGGCTTGGGCAGCCCACTCACCTCCAGTCAGATCCCAGATCAGCCACTCTGGCCTCAGCCCCCGGCTCTAAAGAAGGGGTGTAATCACAGCCCCCCATGGGGGAGGAGAATTATGTGGGCCGGAGCAGGTAAAGATGTCCGGTATGCAGTCACCAGCTGCACACCCTGTCCCTCCTACTGCTGCTTTCCCCCAGGAGTGACCAAGGAGATGCTTAGGGGACTTAAGCATCCCCCTCAGCCCTCTCCCCATAGCCACCCCCAAAGACATAATATGAGAGTAAAGGCAGAGCTCCAAGTTCCCATGTAGCCCCCAGGCACATCCCCTATCCCTCCTTCCACCACACTGTGGCCCTCCAGCCCCTCCCTCAAAACTCCTGGCATGCCCCTTGGATCTCGCTCATGGCTCTCTGTCATGGTCTGAAAAGCCTCAATGACCTGCTAACTTAAAATTATTGAAAAGGCAGCACTTGGCATGTATGTGACTCAGGGAAGCAACTGCTTTACCATCCTAAGCTGGTTCCTGGAGAGCAGGAGGGGACATAGGCAAAGGGCCTCATTGAGCTCAGAGTTGGAGGCCAGGCAGCCCCAGTGGGAGCTCAGCCTGCCAGGGACAGCTGCCTGGGGCCTCACACCGTCCCCACCCCGCTTCTCAGCATCTCTGAGACCCAACAGCAGCTCTGTGTCCGGCTGGAATTTCCGCACCAGGAAGAGAATACAGAGGCTGTGGCCTATAGGTAAGACCTAGCACCTAGGGCCCCAAGGGAGTGGCTGGTGTTGGGATGACCAATGTTTCTCATGCCCCTGCCCAGGGTCCTTTGATGTTCAAAGTCTTTACATGACCTATGAGTTCTGTTCCAGCCTGCTCTGTCTGCTTTCCAGCCTCACCCCAAACCCTGGTCTCAGCTCCTGCCATCCCCACCAGCTCTTAGTTCCTTGACCACCACCTTGCTATTCCCTCTGCCCAGAATGTTCTCTTCTTGCCTACCCTCTTCCTCTTCCTTCACTTGGCTAACTCCTCCTCATTCTTCAGGTCTTGGGAAGGCCCCTGAGCCCCATGACTTAGATACCCATATCTCACAAATGTCTAGACTCACAGTGCCTTTAATCCATACAGCACGGTTTGGAAATTAAAATGCCACCTCTTTTAAGTGAATGCAGCCCTTTACATTCTTGGGACTAGAATATGATCTCAGCCCCAACTCACTCCTTGGCTGGGTGCCCTTGTGCAGTGAACGGCCTGCACAGCTGTACAGCGGCCCCATCAGGACCCCTCCTGGGACATGTCATAGTTGAATAATAAATTGCGGGACTTTGTTTGATCACCATTTATTTTCTGCTATGCCATAAGCTCCTTGTAGGCAGGGACTGAATCGCCCATACTGGACCAGGTGGTCAGAAGCTGCACGCTTCTCCCCCCAGGTTGGCTAACTGTGACCTTGAGACCCACCACAGCCTTCTTGTCAGGCAGCTGATGGAGACATGTGCCAGGCTACAGCAGCTCAGGTCAGCACCCAGAAACACTGTCTGAGGCCCTGAGTTCTCTGGTTGACCCCAGTGCCCACCCAGGCCACATGTGACCCTGGCGTTCTCATTTCCCTATGCAGGAGACAGTCATATTGGGCCAGTGTGGGGAGATCCCCAGGGTGGCAAAGGGGACCTCTTGGTGGGGTTCTTTCCTTTCCCATGTGTATGTGAGGCCCCCGGAGGTGTGTCCCGTCTGAAATGTTCTGGAATATACTTGGTCCTTTTCAGCTTGTCTCAGGTTAACCTCTGTGATGACGATGATGCCAGCTTCCTGCTGCTACAAACCCTCCTGCCTACCCTCTCTGAGCTGAAGAAGTTCCGGTACGCAGATAAGGCGCTCAGGCTCTCTGCAGCCCACCCTGCCCTGACACCTCCTGTTATTCCCAGCCCAAGGCAGAGGACTCTGTGTCCCACCCTGTGCACAGGAACCTCAGGTGGTTCTGAGATGACGGTAGGGGTACACAGTCACAGATATGACCTTGGCATTGACCCACATGGCAAGAAAGTCACTCCCTTTTCAATGTTCTTTCTTTTTCTCTGCTTTCTTTTGAAATCATCGCAAACTAATTAAAAATGCAAGAAGATTGAGAACTTCCATGTGCCATTTACCCAAATTCAACTTTTGTCGATATTTTTCACATTTACTCATTTCTTTCCTCCCTCCCTCTTGCCTGCTCCACTCTCTTCTCCTCTCTTCTTTTTCTGAACCATTTAAAAGTTGCGTCTTCATGCCCCTTTACCCCTTAATATTTTAGTGAATTTCCCCAAAAAGGACATTCTTTTCCATAACCCAGTAAAATTATGAAATTCAGGATATCTAACAGTCACATCACACTAGAATCAAAACCATACCTTATAGTACAATTTTAACCAGTTGTTTCAGGGGTTTTTTTGGTTTGTTTGTTTTGGTTTTTTTGGCCAGGGCTGGGTTTGGACCCACCACCTCCAGTATATGGGGCCGGGGCCCTACTCCTTTGAGCCACAGGCGCCACCCAATTTTACCAGTTGTTGCAATAGTGCTGTTTATTGCATTTTTCTGTCTTTGTTTTATTTTTATTTTTTATTTTGAGTAGAGGTGGGGTCTTGCTCTTGCTCAGGCTGGTCTTGAACGCCTGAGCTGAAGGGATCCACCCACCTCGGCTTCCCAGTGCTAGGAGCCACTGCATGAACCACTACACGCGTGGCCAGTTACTGCATTTTTTTTTCTATCTTGGATCCAGCCCAGGATCGCATTCCGTACTTTAGTCTCCTTCCACCCGGAAGCTGCCCTCAGCCCTTCTTTGTTTTGCATGGCCTTGTCTGTGTCAATTACAGGCCAGTTATTTTATAAAATTTCCTTCAACTTGGGTTTGTCTGATGTTTCCTCATGCTTAGATTTAGAGTCTGCATTTGGGGCAGAAGTATCACACAAGTGCTGCTGTGTTCTCAGCACCTGACAGCAGGGCACATGATGTTTCTGTGTCTTCTTGCTGTGTGAGATGTTAACTGTGATCACCTATAAAGGTGGCGTCTGCCGGGTTTCTTCCCCTGCAAAGTTACTGTTTTTCACTTTGTAATGAACGTGTAAGATGTAGGGAGAAACTTGAAGACTATGTAAATATCCTGTTCTTCCTCAAACTTTCACCCACAAATTTTAGCATCCATCCATAATTGTCCCCTGAACCAATATTCAGTATGATGGTTGTAAAAGGGAGATTTCCCGGTTTTCGGTTTTCTTTTTATCCAACTGATTAAAAGAAACTCTATTTGACATCTTTGACACCTCTCCGGTACTTGCTTTAAATATGCAGAGCTTGTGGTGAACAGTAATGAGCTAGACTTTGCAATGATTTTAAATACAGCGTAAGTTGTAACATCACTACCCACGTGATTGTGGTTTAGGAAATACTCAATTAGCCCATGCTCCTGCCTCCAAGCTCTATCTTGGCTTAATGAGTCCATGGTGGAAGAGATTGATGATTGGAAGGGCGTCCCTGCCCACTGTCCCCAAGAATCACATCCTATCCCACGTCCTCACCCTCACCACCAGCATTCAGAGCTCTCAAGACCCAGCGCTCCTGCCTGACCTGTGGCCCTTTGATCTTCCTACCAGGCTGACCTCCAGCTATGTGAGCACTAAGGGTCTCGCCCACCTGGCCTCTGGTCTGGGCCACTGCCACCACCTGGAGGAGCTGGAGTGAGTCACAGGGTAGAAAGGTCTGGGGAGGGCTTGCTCCGCTAAGGGCAAGGGGTGGGGAAGGCAGCAGGGCCTTTGGGGAGGTGGACAGTGGCTTCAGCTTTCTCCCTCATGAAGGCCAGCAATTCTGGGTATTGCCCAGGGAAGACTGAGCCCTGTGTTTTCAGTCTCAACTGTCATGCCCCCTGCCCATAGGGAACTCCAGAGCCTAACCCCTGGGGCAGGGCAGGAATGCCCCCATGGAGTCTGTATGGCAAGGATGTTCTAGGATCCGTGGACCCAGACTCAGCATCCCCGGGGAACTGAAGGGGAGGGGAGCTGACAAGACAGCTGAGCTCCAGGGGCCCACCATGCTCCGGGAACCCTCACCTCATGCTTGGTCTCCTCCAGCTTGTCTAACAATCAGTTCTCCGAGGAAGGCACCAAGGCGCTGATGGGGGCCCTTGAGGGGAAGTGCAGGCTGAAGAGGCTTGAGTAAGTGGTGTTGGTGGTTAATGGAGAAGGGGGATGAATGGTGGTGGTTAGTGGGGAAGGGGGTGAGTAAGTGGCATTGGTTAATAAGGAAGGAGGGGTAAGTGAGTGGTGGTGGTTAATGGAGAAAGGAATTTAGTGAGTGGTGGTGGTTAATGGGGAAGGGGATGAGTGAGTGGCATTGATTAATAGGTAGGAGAGGTAAGTAAGTGGTTAATGGAGAAGGGAGTGAGTGAGTGGTGGTTAATGGGAAAGAGGGATGAGTGAGTGGTGGTGGTGAATAGGGAAGGGAGTGAATGGTGGTGAATAGTAGGTGATGAGAAGAGGGGTAATAAGTGGTTAACAGAGAAGAGGTGAGTGAGTGGTGGTGGTTAACGGGGAAGGGAGGCAAGTGAATGGTGGTGGTTAATAGGGAAGTGGGTGAATGGTAGTATTTGAGAAGAGGGATACGTAGTTAATGGGGAAAGGGTGGGTGGTGATGGTTAATGGAGAAGGGGGGTGAGTGGTGGTAGTTGATGGGAAAGGGAGGGAGTGGTGGGGGAGTGGGCAGCATGCCTAGGAATCTTTGCATCTCTTATGAACACAAACTGGTCTCTGGATGGACCCAGGTGAGCTTTATGGCCTCCCAAGAACTTTGACTTCCTCAGTGGGGTCTGAGTACCATCAAGATGCTCAGAATATACAATTCAAACCAACCCAAGACAGAAATGTATTGGCCTGTGTCATGGAAAATCTGAGACGATCTGACTTCAGGCATGGCTGGATCCAGGGTTGTTATTTGTTAGGTTTCTCTCACTTGTTTTGCTCTTTTGCTCTCCACCTTGGCTTCTTTCTCAGGCCGTCTGTGCACCTGTAGGCCTACTTTGTACCAGCTTCGTGGACAGGGGGCACCCTTCTCCCTGTAGTTACCACAGAAGGCCCTGGATTGAGTCCCACTAAACTAACATGGGTCATGTGCCCATCCCTATACCAATCACTGTGGCTCTGAGAATAAAGTATTCTCATTGGTCAGATCTGGGTTGCACGCTCACGCCATCATCTGAACTTAGGGGTGATATTTCAGGGGAAGGAGAAATAAACTCTGGGCAAAAGGAACCCACAGATGTCCACTGCCATTAGTCTACAATTGTTTCCTTAGTAACCAGCAACTCTTACTCTCTCCCGTAATTTGAAGTCACCAAATAATTAGAAATGCCGGAACCAGCCTCAATCTAAAAGACAGGCTCCCATCCTGCAGAGATTCTTTTTTAAATAGTATCTAGATAGAAAATTTAACAGGATATTTTCTGCTTCTAATCTCTAAGTTTTTCCGATGACCAAAAATATACCCTGACTATAAAAAGTTCTGTCATTATAGAAATATGTAACAAAGAACACAAAATCCCCTGGAGATGACACCTCCTGAGAAAACTTCTTTGAACGAAAAGTTTGTGGATTTTTTTCCAGAGCCTTTGACTTTTTGCCTCTTAGCAATGAAATTCTTCCACTTTATCCTCTTTGCTGGTCCTGGGGAGAGGGTCAGGTGGGGGGAGGGAGAGGTTTGACCTTTGACCACAGGGCCCTCCTGTCCTCCCACCAATCTGAGTTTTTGTCCCCGCCTGTCCTCCATTTGCTTGCCCCTCTGCTTAGCCTTCTGGAAGCTTTTATTTGGGGTCTTGGAGACCAGTGAGGTTAATCACTGGCTCATTTATTCATTCAAATATGTATGGACCTGGGTGCCTGGTCCAGGGTGAGGAGCTGGTGACATTTCAGAGGACAGGACAGATGTGTCCAGGCCCCAGCAGCCCTCACGGCCTGGTGGGGTGCCTCGCCTTTCTTCTGATCTCCCAGGCACCTCTTGCTGCCTCAGTTCCCCTACCTATAAAGCGGGCATGTGATATCTTCCCTATCTGAAGGAAGGGGTGGCTCCTCAGTGCCCAGAGGCCTCTTGCGGCTTTAGATCTGTCATCTCCAGTGTCTCCTCCTACTGGAAGGTCCCCTCCAGTCCAGCCAGATTCTTCTGGGTGTCTACCTATGATGGATTAGGTCGGGGCATGGACCCTGCTTAGGAGCCTCACTGCCTGGGTTCACCTCTTGATAGAAAAACCAGTTGTCAGCTCAGCGCCTGTGGCTAAGGCACCAGCCACATACACCTGAGCTGGCAGGTTCGAGTCCAGCCCAGGCCACCAAACAACAATGGGCTACAGCCAAAAAATAGCTGGGTGTTGTGGTGGGTGCCTGTAGTCCTAGCTACTTGGGAGGATCGCTTAAGCCCAGGAGTTGGAGGTAGCTGTGATGCCACAGCACTCTACCCAGGGCAGACAGCTTAAGGCTCTATCTCAAAAAAAAAAAAAAAAAAAACCAGTTTTCCAGCTCAGTACCTGTAGCACAGTGGTTATGGCGTCAGCCACATACACCCAGGCTGGTAAGTTGGCGGGTTCAAACCCAGCCCAGGCCAGCTCAACAACAGTGACAACTGCAACAAAAAATATCCAGGCGTTGTGGCAGGTGGCTGTAGTTCAGCTACTTGGGAGGCTGAGGCAAGAGAATCACTTAAGCCCAAGAGTTGGAGGTTGCTGTGAGCTGTGACAGCACAGCACTCTACCAAGGGTGACATAGTGAGACTATCTAAAAAAAAAAGTTGTCCTAGTCTGCCTGTGGCTGTCCCTATTATAGCACCAAAAGTCCAGCATCCCCAAAACCCTTCAGTTCTAGGCTGCCCAGGATGGGATGATAACAGACCCATCCTTCTAGATGGCCCTAACCCCATGTTTGGCTCAATATATGATCACCATTATTACTGATAATTAATCTGACTCCAGTGTGAAAAATAGAACTTCTATCTGCATGACCTCAATAATTCATGCAAAGAAACAGGATTTGAACCTCCCAGTGCATTTGTTTTGTATAATTTTTACACTGTGTGGATGTAAGTAGCTGTCTTTAGGTCCCTGGGCATGCTAAGCACAGAGGCCTCAGACCTCCCAGACTGGACAGGGCCTCAGTCTGCACCTGGGGCCCCACCCCAGTGATGCCACCTTCATCTGGCCTCCTTTCCTCCAGCCTCAGTCACCTTCCACTGGGCGGCTCCAACCTGGCCATGCTTACTCAAGGACTAAGCCGCATGACCCTCCTACAGAGCCTCCGGTGAGTGACCAAGTGACCCCAGGGGAATGAGTGGGAAGACATGCCTTACTCTGTGGGAACCACCACTCAGGAAGCACCATGGGACATTTCCCTGGGGAACTCCATGGCTCCCTCCTGGGCCTATCCCTATGCCTTCCCAGGTCGGTACCCACAGCTTCTGTGTTCTAATGCCATCAGCTTCCTATTAGTTGGTTACATGAGTGGCCTGAAGGGCATAGACCCAAGTCCTAGAACAACACTTCAAGTGCATACAGCTCATCTTGGGTTTTATTAAAATGCTAATTTTGATTCCAATGGCCAGAATTTTGCCTAGATTTTTTGTTTTGTTTTGAGACAAGATCATTATGTTTCCCAGGCTGGAGAGCAATGGCTAATCACAGGTGTGACCATAGCTCACTGTAGCCTCAAACTTCTGGCCTCAAGGAATCCTCTTGCCTCAGCCTCCTGAGTAGCTGAGACTGTAGACCTGGGCTACCATGCCATGATTCTGCATTTCTTTTCTTTCTCACTCTGTTGCCCTGGGTAGAGTGCAATGGTGTCACAGCTCACAGCACCCCAAACTCCTGGGCTTAAGGGATTCTCTTGTCTCAGCCTCCAGAATAGCTGGGACTACAGGTGCCCACCACAACACCTGGTGATATTTAGAGATGGGGTCTCACTCTAGTTCAGGCTGGTCTTGAACTCCTTAGCTCAGGTAATCCACCCACCTCTGGCCTCCCAGAGCTCTAGGATTACAGGTGTGAGCCCCCATGCTCTGCCAAACTCCACGTGATACCTGCTCTAGGGGCCCCAGCCCTCATTTTGAGCAGTGAGGCTCTAGACTTGGGTCTACTGGCTTTATATAATCCCTCTGTGATTTTACCCTCTGCCCACTAGTATAAACAATTAGCACACTTGCTTTCAATGTGATTTCAAAATATGAGCAAACCCAAGCAGTGACACAAAGCATGCTTTATTTTTATCCAAGTCACCACCACCACCCCCTGTCCCAGTGGAGTGGAGCGGAAATGAGGTTAGAGAGTTTGGAAGAGCATATCATGGAGCACCATTGCACCCCAAATTAATTTACAGCAAAGCAGTTCACTAAAATTTAATTTGCAAAACAAATGCAAAAACAATGCTAGACAAATACTTAACAAGGAGTTAAGACCATTTGCCTCTGCCGTTTTCTTTTTCCCCACTCTAGAAGGCTGGGCAAGGTTAGGGCACAGGAAAGACAATAGCCTGGGTTTAAGGAAAAGCCTAGCATTTGCATAAATGAGAACATGATAGGCCCCAGAGAACTGATTTGCCTGAATTGTTGAACCCGCATGAACTTGGCCTTCAGCTGGGCTGGCTAGAGATGAGCGAGGCTAACGCAAAATTTGCAAAGGCAAAAACTGTAGAAACTGCTCCCAGGCCAGTGTTTCTGGGCTCTACTTCCACCCCGCCTGTGAGTCACTGTCGGTCACAGCTGGGCCTCAGTTTTCCCACCCTGCTCACTGCTGCCCCAACCCCAGCCCCAGAAGTTTTGTGACTGGCTATATAAAGGCTTTGCAAACTGTAGAGTTCTTAGCACAGCACCTGCAAAGACCTTTAAGCTCCTAAAATCTCTTGGTCTGTTCCCTGTTGTTCCAGACTGAGCAGGAACAGCATTGGTGATCTTGGTTGCTGTCACATTTCTGAGGTTGTCAGAACTGCCACCAGCCTAGAGGAGCTGGGGTAAGTTTCCTGTCCTTCCCCCAGACCTAAGACAACTTTGGCAGGGAAGGCTGGTAAAAGCAAGAGGCTACTTGAGCATACTCATCATTTCTCATCTGTGTCACCCCTTCATCTGCTTCTATACTATGTAACCAACCCCAGGCCTAGAACCTTGGGAGATACAAAGATAGGATATAAAAGTGTTAGTTGCAGCAAGAGGGATTTAGGTCAGACAACAGGGGGGACATCCTAAAGAGCAGCCAGGAATTGGGAGCCCTCACCCAGCACAGGGTGACAAGGCTCTCACGGAATGAGCCCAGTCCCTTCTCGGGTCCTCAACCTCCCCTTCTGTTCTGGGAGGGGTGTGGACAAAATGAGATGGTAGAAGGCTGAGGAAGATGTTCTCTCCCCAAGACTGAGCTACAACCAGATTGGAGACGCTGGTGCCCAGCACTTAGCTGCCATCCTGCCCGGGCTGCCCAAGCTCAGGAAGATAGAGTGAGTTGCCAGCCCTACTGTGAGGGGTCCACAGGCATCACACCTGGGAGACACTGGCTCCTGGCTCAGGCCAGCATTGTAAAATCTCCCCTGCCCCGATCTCAGTGTCCAGGTAGTGGTGCTGGGTGACCCGGCTCTGACTGTGGGACCAAAAGCCACCTCAGCCCCTGTTCTTCTCTGGGCCTTTCTGTACCAACCAGCTGGGAAGGATCAGGGTGGGGGGTTGTCTCTGAAGCCCCTGTATCAGGGTGGCCATCCCCATATACTCACTGGGCTGGGGCAGAGGGGGCTTCAGGGGATCTGATGGCTGTCTCCCTCCCATAAGCCTCTCAGTGAATGGCATCGGCCTGGCTGGGGGAGTGCAGTTGGCGGAGTCCCTTGTGCTTTGCAGGCACCTAGAGGAACTGATGTAAGTGTCTGCCTGTGTGGCCTCTGCCCTCTGAGTCCCTGCAGGCCCAGTTGGCCTTCCTCCTCTCCAGGGGGTACAGGGCAGCTGGGGGGCAGGGAGTGGGTGAGCTGGTGGCTGGCACATGCTCGGTGCTCATTCTTCTCTTCCTCCAGGCTTGGCTGCAACGCCCTGGGAGATCCCACAGTCCTGGGGCTGGCTCGTGCACTGACCCAGCACCTGAAGATCCTGCAGTGAGTGGCTCCCTACCCACAGGGCATCAAGGCTGGTGGAGAGGGACCCCCCCAGGAGCAGCAGGGATCAAGGTTGAGCTGCCCTGCCTGAGGGCAAACTGGCAGATGCCTGGGCTGACTGCCCCTCTCCTGCCTGCTCCCTCTCAACCTCTAACTCCCAGAGCAGGGAAATCAGGGGGCCCGGGCTAGTCCTGGCTGTGCCACTAGCCCACTGTATGCCCTTGGCCACCCCTGCCCCTTCTGAGCCTCAGTTTCCTCATCTGCAAAAAGAAATATAATCATCCCAGCTCAGCCTGCCCTGTGAGCCAGTCTCTAAGGGCAAATGAGAGGTGTCAGAGGGCTTCATGAGAGAAAGGCACCAAGCAGCGTGGCCTCAGTGCTTTACAGTTTAAGCCCATGGCCTTGTGTGAGCTTCATGGTAACCCTGTGGGGGCCAGAATTTCTTTTCTTTTTCTTTTCCTTTTTTTAAGAGACAGAGTTTTATTTTATTGTCCTCAGTAGAGTGCTGTGGTATCACAGCTCATAGCAACCTCCAACTCTTGGGCTTAGGCGATTCTCTTGCCTCAGCCTCCTGAGTAGCAGGGACTATAGGCGCCCGCCACAATGCCCAGCTATTTTTTTGTTGCAGTTTGGCTAGGGCTGGGTTTGAACCTGCTACCCTCGGTATATGGGACCGGCACCCTACCCACTGAGCCACAGGTGCCACCTGGGGGGCCAGATTTCTACATGCTCCCTTTTCTGGGCAAGGGAAGAAAGCCAAGACAGGTGTAGAGGGCTCCCCTTACAAACAAACATATGAAGGAGCCAGGTGCTGAATTTGGGATCTCAGACCCCAAAGCCAGGCCCATGATACTTACCCCATGGGGATAGGGAAGGTACTAGGGTGGCAGTCACCCAGAGATGCCCAAGGTCTGCTGTTGCAATCTGAGACAAGGCTGAGGATGAGGGGCTCTGGAAAGAACCCCAGCTCCTCAGCTCCTCTGACCCCTTCTACTTTCACCAGCCTGCCGTCTAGCCATCTGGGTCCAAAGGGGGTACTGGGCCTCAGCCAGGCTCTGGATGGACACCCACATATGGAAGAGATCAAGTAAGTAGGGGCTGCCCAGCCAGGGGAGAGGGACAGACCAGGGAGCCTCTGAGGATCCCTCTCACAGGTGTCTCCCCTGCCCTGCAGCTTGGCAGAGAACAGCCTGGCCGAAGGTGTCCCACATTTCTGTAAAGGGCTCCCACTGCTCAGACAAATAGAGTAAGTCACTTCCCCTGGATGACTGGGGACCTGCCATGGGGTACGGGGAAGCGTCAAGAAAGGGGCACTGTCCTAAAACCCCCATGTGCCCCAGAGCCTGGCTGCTCTGCTCCCTCCTGTTCTGATTGCAGGGGAAGGGGACCTGCTAGAGGTGCCTCCAACTCAGTGCCTCCAACCCCCTACCATCCCCTTCTCCATTTCCAGCCTGGTTTCGTGCAAGATTGACAACCAGAATGCCAAGCTCCTAGCTGCCAGCTTCGTGCTCTGCCCAGCCCTGGAAGTGATCTTGTGAGTGATTGGAAGAGCTGGGAGAAGCAGGTGTCAGTGGTGGGGGAGTTGGCCCCTGCCCGCTGTGTGGCCCCAGCTGCTCCTTTCCTATCTGGCCAATTCTCCCAACTATAAATCATTCTTGCTCAAATTTCCTCTCAAAGAAGTTTTAACACTTGAGCTTCCGTTTAGCTTCTCCTGCCTGTTTCCCCATGGAGTGGTGGGAGGGGAGGTAGGACAGATGTCTCTAAAGATTCTTTGCCCCTGACCATCCCTTTGGGAGGCAGCTGGATAGACACCTTGCCTGGTCTATAACCCACTGTTATGGTGAAAAGTGGCTAAAGCAGGCAGGTACCCCTCCCCTGGACCTGCCTACTGGCTATACCTGGCTCCCTCTAAGCCATCTGTGTCCCTCAGACCTTGGGGCCTTCAGCACCACCTTATGGGTAAATTAAGTTGCCAGGACTAGTCTGGGATCTAACTACAGTACAGAAAAAAGTGCTGTTTCCTCAAATATAGGACACAAATGAGAAGATGATTTTAGTCTGCATCTTCAAGGTTTTAACCTTCTTGTGATACCAAAGAGAAAGTCTCAGATCAGTGCTAACTCATCATTAACACATCACACTGGTGGTTCTCCCCTTTTTTAACCAACAGGGGCAGGCCCCAGACCTAACACCTTAGCAAGGAAATAGGTTTCAGATAGAAGTTAATATCATGGTTTGCACTGTATTTACCCTTGTAAATACCTTCTATCTGGGGTCCTTAGCACAGATTTCCCGTTAATAGTGATAAATGTTTCCCTTTAAGATTAATTTCTTGGCCAAGCATGATGGCTTATACCTGTAATCTCTCTGGGAGGCCAAGATGGGTGGATTTCTTGAGCTCAAGAGTTCAAGACCAGCCCAAGCTTGGCCCAGTGCTGTGGTTCATGCCTGTAGTCCTAGAACTCTGGGAGGCCAAGGTGGGTGAATTTTTGAAGCTCACAAATTGGAGACCAGCCTGAGCAAAAGCAAGACTCCATCCCTACTAAAAATAGAAAAACTGAGGCAAGAGGATCACTTGAGCCCAAGAGTTGGAGGTTACTGTGAGCTGTGAATGACATTCTACCCAGGATGACAGCTTAAAACTCTATCTAAAAAAAAAAAAAAAAACCAGCCAGAGCAAAAGCGAGACCCCATCTCTCACAATAGCCAGGAACTATGGCAGGCACCTGCAGTCCCAGCTACCTGGGAGGCTGAGGCATCCCTTGAGCACAAGAGTTTAAAGTTGCTGTAAGCTACAATGACATGGTACTCTACCAAGGGTGAGTGAGACTCTGTCTCAAAAAAAAAAAAGATTACTTTCTCAGCTGGGCATGATGGTTCACACCTGTAATCTCTCTGGGAGGCAGGGCAGGAGGCTTGCTTAAGGTCAGGAGTTCAAGACCCAGTGTGAGCAAAGTGAGACTAAAAATAGAAAATTTATAGCTTGGTGCCTGTAGCTCAAGCAGCTAAGGCGCCAGCCACATACACCAGAGCTGGTGGGTTCAAATCCAGCCCAGGCTCACCAAACAACAATAACAACTATAACCAAAAAATAGCCAGGTGTTGTGGTGGGTACTTGTAGTCCCAGCTACTCAGGAGGCTGAGCAAGAGAATCGCCTAAGCCCAAGAGTTGAAGGTTGCTATGAGCTGTGATGTCATAGCACTCTACTGAGGACAACAAAGTAAGACCCTGTCTCTAAAAAAACCCAGAAAATTTAGCAGGTGTGATATCATCACCCGTAGTCCCAGCCACTCCAGAGGCTGAGGCAGGATTGCTTGAGCCCAGGAGTTGGAGGTTGCTGAGAGCTGTGATTACACCATTGCACGCTAGCCTTGGTGAGAGAGCAAGGCTCTGTCTCAAAAAAAAACAAAAAACCAACGATTAATTTCTTCAGTAAGGAAGGGTTAGTTGAGAGGGCCAATTTAAAGGAAAATATGACACATAATAACATGGGAGGTACATGGATGTGGCAAAAATACAGTCACATTCATGGTAGAAGTTTGGATCATGACGTGTCTGGGAACCATGTGTTCTGACTGCCAGTTAGAACCTGGGACCCTCAAGACAGCAGTTCCTAAGCTGTCTGAGTTCTTGAGAGATCACCAGCTCAGAAATGGGATGGCCACTGGGGAGAGTAGAAGGATCCATTTTTGTCCTGAAGTTCATAGTATCCATCAGGCAGCCTCTCTTGCAACACCCCTTGGCCCCCAGCCCTACTCACCCGCTGCCTCCCTGCTGACCTTGGGACCCCTACCCTGCAGGCTTTCCTGGAACTTCCTGGGGGATGAGGCAGCTGCCGAACTGGCCCGGATCCTGCCGCAGATGAGCCAGCTGAAGAGAGTGGAGTATGAGGGGCATGTCCTGAGACCCAGAGGGGTGGGGAGGGCTGAAGGGAGACCTGCCTCCTGGGGACAGCAGGAAGGCCATGGGATCAGTCCCCTGCCTTGCAGAAAGTCCCTCCTTGAGTCCCAAGCGTCTGCCAGGCTTAGCTCTCCCTGGATTCTAGCCTTCAGCCTTCATGCTGCTCCCACCACAAATCTACTGCTGTCTATGGGGAGACCTGTCACACAGTCTCATGCCTGTCTTTCTCTTTCCCCTTTCCCCGCTGCCCCCTGGAAAGTCTGGAGAAGAATCAAATCACAGCTTGGGGAGCCTGGCTCTTGGCTGAAGGATTGGCCCTGGATTCCAGCATCCAAGTCATCCGGTAACAGAGGCTCGGAGGGGCTGGGATGGTGGGCCACACCAACTCCCAAATCTAAAGGAACTCCCTGTAGGAGGAGGCAGGGCCTGGGTTGGAGACTATCAAAGGAGACTCAGACCACTCCAATAAGAATTTGGCAGCAAGCAGACCTGGATCAAATCCCAGCTCTGCAATATGCTAATTATATACTTTGTATTGGTAACTCAACCTCTCTGAACCTCAATGTTCCCATCTACAAAATGAAAGTGTTGATAGTAACTGCCTCAGAAAGTTGTGGGGGTGGCGCCTGTGGCTCAAAGGAGTAGGGTGCCAGCCCCATATGATGGAGGTGGCGGGTTCAAACCCAGTCCCACCCCCCCCAAAAAAGAAAGTTGTTGTAAGCACTACTAAATGAGTATAGAAAGCACTGAACCCAGGCTCAGCACCCATAGCTCACTGGTTAGAGCACCAGCCACATACAGCAAAGTAGATGGGTTTGAACCCAGCCTGGGCTTGCTAGACAACAATGACAACTGCAGCAAAAAAATAGCTGGGCCTTGTGGCAGGCGCCTGTAGTCCCAGCTACTTGGGAGGCTGAGGCAAGAGAATTGCTTAAACCCAAGAGTTTAAGGTTGCTGTGAGCTGTGACGCCATGGCACTCTACGAAGGGCGACATAGTGAGACTCTGCATCAAAAAAAAACACTGAACCCAACGTATGGCACATAGTAAGCACTTAAAATGATAGGTCTAGTTAGAGCCTCGCACACAGTGGTACAGGTTGTACACTGCACAGGGCATGGCCTCTGAAGGACACCGTTCACGTCATGGACACATTAGATTCCTAGTAGATGGTAGTAAACTATCTTATTCTACTGAAATCAATGTATTATACCAATTTCAGACAGAAGTAAAGTATCTTGAAGAAAGGGAGCCTTTATTTACACAAACGTGTCATACACATGTGGCCCTGGCTAGGCTCACTAGCTCTGAGGGAAGACTGAAAGGAAGAAGTCAAGAGGGGGGTGTGGGGGTCTCCATGCTGGTCTAATACTGGCCTCAGCCATCTCAATCCGGACACAGCTCTTCCCCTTGTGGGCCTTGGTCTCCTAGTGTGCAGACAATACAAGGGGTGGAGACAAAGAAATGCACCAGCATCTCCCAGTGCTCAGTGCCTGCCTCTATGCCCTGCAGCCTCTGGAATAACCCCATTCCTCCTGACGTGGCCCAGCGTCTGCAGAGCCAGCAGCCCAGGCTGGACTTTGCCTTCTTTGACAGCAAGCCCCAGGCCTCTCGGAGTACTTGATGTCCCATCAGAACACTTGGAATCTAGCACAGTGATGCCCACTTTCCCTACCAGGAGAGAAGACTCAGGAAAAGATCCTCAGCTGGGTAACCTGCACCCTGCCCCAGGAGCGAGGAGCACGTTGGTCCTGCTACAGTCCTCGGGGAGGACATTTTTGGGGACCAGAAGCCTGGTCTGGGCAATGGAGTATCCCATATTGCATGTGACATACATGACCAGTTGGGGACATGTAGCACAATGAGGGCGTCGTGACATCATGCATGATATAAGGTTACATGTGGTAGTATGACCTCTTGACATGTGGCATTACACGTAACTTGCAGTATGGTATATGGCCAATAGCCGGGTCTTAGCACTACAAGTGGCAGGATACATGGGTGTGTCATAATGACACATGACAAATGTCCATGACACATGGGCTGGCTAGAAAACCTCAGGCTAGCTTAATTTATTACTTTATAAACTAATATGTATTTATAGATTCTATTTCCAGCCCAGCTGAGTCAGGGAAAATCTCTCAGCTGAGAGGAGAAGAGTGTTCACACAGCTTCCTACTTCAAGCCTCAATTTTCCCATCTGTAAACTAGATTATCTTTCCAGCTTAAATACTGGCTTCCAAGGACTTTGGGCCCAGGTCCAGATAGATTCAGCTTGACCTTGGGACTGACAAGCCCAATTTGCCCCATGTAAGGGACAAAGCCAGGTCTAATGGCTCATGGGAGCATGCACTGGTAAGAGCATTTAGGCAAGGCCACTGGGTCTAGCTACTACCTCAGTGGGATGTGGATGAGCCCGAGAAACTCCACGTTATACAGTGTTCTTGTTACTTCCAAGGAGGACCAAAGATGGCCCTGCTACACTCCAAGCCAAGTTTAATCAATAAACACGTTGGTCTTCCACTTCTGGCTTGAGTCTGATGTTTCCTGCTCCCCCACCAAGGTTGGAAGTGGTTCATCCCCTGGAGAACAGAGCAGACAGCAGAGAGATGTGCTGAGAGGAGCCCTGGGAGTCAAAAGACATAGGTTCAAGTTCAGACCCTGTCTCTAGATGGTCTTGTGATCCTGTTACTTGAGATCCAAGTTACCTCCTCTTTCATCCACAACATGAGGGTGTTATAGAAACTCAGGATGTTAGAAAACAGTTATTATTGACTTGCATAATACTTAAACTCCTTTCTAAATTAATTGTCAGTATTTAAAATGGGGGACTGTTACATAAAAAATTCAGATCCTTGTTTCTTGTAAGTGCTAGTCCAGCATTCCCACTCAACAGTAATAATCTGTAGGATCATGGACTGTGCCCTTTAGATGGGGCCCTTACCATCCAGTTTGCTGTAGTCCCACCACTCCCCATTTTCTTGACACCCCCTGGGCTTGCCTGGTCCTTGGCCTAGAGTATTTATCATGGCTTTGAAAGGCAGGCATGGACTAGAATGTAACTTAACCTTTTGTTAGCTGTTGTTTAGAGAGGTAACTGTGTGTTGAAGAGGTCAGGGAAGCAAGGTGTGCAAAGACTGGCACAAAGCGGTAAGGACTGGTCACATGCTAGTTCCCTTCCCTTTTTAGGGTTGAATATCATATGACAGGGAGAGATGCCTGAAATGACAGGCGAATAGCACCCTCTCCTGCAGGTGGGTAGAACAAGTTCATCTTAGGGGGAGCCTCCCACTCCATTCCAGAAATTGAGGCCCGGAGGATGTAGTTATGACTGAGCACCACTGGAGGGCAGGCTGGTCCACTGGCGATTTCCAAGATAACGTCCTTCAATGTTGGACCCAGAAGGAAGCTAGGAAATGATGCTAGGGGCTGCTACCACCTGGCCTAGGAGTTTGGGATGTCCCAGCCTAATAGTGGCTTACCTGGATGACTTGGCCCTGACCTTTGCTGCCCTCCACGTTGTTCCCGGCCCCCCCGCCAAGCATGAGGAGAAAGTCCTCCGGCGCAGTGCCAAGCACCCACGCATCATGCAGGGACACCCTTATCGGGCCAGGGTCAGAGCACACCTGGCACCTAATGGGCCATCAGCTTGGTCACGGGGTCAGAAGTAAGCACGTAGAGAATCCAAGACATTTACCCAGAAACCCTGGGCCCAAAATTCTGTCTCCCTTTCCTGGGACATGATGCTTCAAGTTGACCTTGGGTCTTTGAAGGGGCTGAAGAGGCCGCCTCTCCTTGCTAGACTCTGGAGGATGAGTCCCTCGAAGTCTAATAATGCCTTGGTAAGGAAGTCAAGACTGAGGGAGCAAGAGGTGGCTCACACCTAGCACTCTAGAAGGCCAAAGCGAGTGGGAGTGGATCGCTTGAGCTCAGGAGTTCAAGACCAGCCTCAGCAAGAGCAAGAGCCCATCTCTAAAAATAAAAATAGCCAGGTGTTGTGGTGGGTGCCTGTAATCCCAGCTACTCAGGAGGCTGAGGCAAGAGAATCACCTGAGCCCAAGAGTTTGTGGTTGCTGTGGGCAACAAAGTAAGACTCTATCAAAAAAAAAAAAGACTGAGGAAGGAACGCAGCAGAGGCGCCAGGCCAGGGTGAAATGTACCCAATGTCAGGGGCACCAGGCCAGGTGAAATGTACCCAATGTCGGGGAACCCAGAGCTCTGGGACACTATTTTCATTTGCTGCCAATCCATTTTACTTTTCTCCTTTTTTTTTTTTCTCCTTTATCTCCACCCAAATTCTCCACTCCAAGAAACTTTCAGCAGCTTCCCTGAAATAAACCACAGTATTGTCAGCTCTGCAAAGTTGGCTGGGCCCACATCAAGTTGGTGTGAAATCGCCTTGTTCATTTTATTAAGAGACTTGCTCTCCTGCCACCTGCCTGCTTGGAGGCATTGACTGCTTTTCTATCCAACACTGATGTGATCCAGTCTCCCTGCCCCCTTCCTCCAAAAGTAGACTCAGTTTAAAAATACATGAAAACAAAATTCAAAGAAAAGTGTGGCTATGGGCCAGCAAGCAGTGTAATCAAATGACACTCCTGGTTTCTGCAGGTGAGCCTTCCGGCTAAGGCTGTGCCCATGTCGCTCTGCAAGATTGGGATAAGCCCACATTGCTACTTTGTAACTTGGCATCCACCCTATGCATTTACAGATCGACTGTCCATTCTTCTGATGGGAGTCACAGAATCTTCCTTCCCATTTACACACGCCTCAAGTCCTCCCAAATTGCCTCCTCTGTCCTGCCCCAAAGCCCACACAGCTGACTGCAATCCCCTGCCCAGCCGGTACTTCCCAAACTAAGACTGCAGTTCTGAAAACTGTAATGTGCATCAAGTCACCTGGGGATCTTGTCACTGTACAGGTTCTGGTTCGACAGATCTACGGCAGGGCCTGGATTTCTGTGTTTCTAAGAAGCCCCCAAGTGACAGCCAGGCTGCCAGACCCCACTTAAATTAGCAAGCCTGTTGAGGAAGTGTGTTGCAGCCCTGACTGCACATTAGAGTCACTTAAAAAGGAGCCTTTAGAAACTTCCCTGAGTGTTTATAATGGTACTGCAGTGGAGACCCGCAGGACTGCCGTGTGCTGTCTCTTGGAGAGGCTGGGAAGGCCTTTGCACCCAACCCCCCTATTTTGTCCTGAAAATCCTGGTGACCTTCCCTCTCCAGATGAGGACACTGACCACAAAGATTTTTTTCCTAACTATCCCAAAGCCACAAAGCTAGTAATTGGTGGCCACAGGAATCAAACCTGGGTCTTTGTGATTCTCTGTGCTCACCCACAGGTGCTGCCCAGCTTCTGCCTCTTTGTAGTGAGGGGTGAGCAGCATGAGCTAAGGCACAGGACCTACTTTCTTTGGCTGCAAAAATGACCTATGACTCATTCCTATCCTCCTTTGGGGAGAGTTCTGGATCCACTGTCCCCTGCTCTACCTGGTTATTTCTTGTTTTCTTTTCTTTCTTCTTCTTCTTCTTCTTTTTTTTTTGGACAGAGTTTCATTCAGTCACCCTGGGGTTGAGTGCTGGTGGCATCATCATAGCTCACAGCAACTTCAAACTCCTGGGCTCAAGTGATCTTCCTGCCTCAGCTTCCCAAATAGCTGGGACTATAGGTGCCCACCACAATGCTCAGCTAGTTTTTCTATTTTTAGTAGAGACGGGGTCTCGCTTTGCTCAGGCTGGTCTCAAACTCCTGAATTCAAGCTATCCACCCGGCTCAGCCTCCCAGAGCTCTAGGATGACAGGCGTGAGCCATGGTGCCCAGCCTGCCTGGTTATTTCTGTGGTGAGTCACCATACACAATCTTCTATAGACCCATACAATAGTCACAGGAACAAGACCCATACAATAGTCACAGGAACAAGCTCATCCATTTTACAAATGAGAAAAGGGAGATGTAAAGAGGGAACCTGGCTTGCTCAAAGTCACACAACAAGTATTTATGGGGGAGCAGAAAGGAAAGGGGGACCCTGAGGTGCTACTGGGCTGGGGGTTTACCTGGCCTGCAGATCTGTGTGCTCCTCAGCAAGACAAGGGCTCTTGGGGAGGCAGGAAGGCCATGCACCCTTCCTGGGCTCTGTTTCTGCTCTCAACCCCACCCTGCATGGCCAAGACAGGTCTAAGGGATAGTGGCCCCAGCCAAGACAGGACACACCCTCTGGACACATCCAGAGGTTCCAGGAGAGACTATTCAGTGGCTGGTTTGGTAAAGATCCTCCCAGGGCTGGGCTTAGGAAGTTCCAGAGATAGTTGGTCTTACTCCTCCCAGCCACCTAAGTGAAAAATCCCACCCCTAATCAACGTGTCCCCCAGCCCCCAGAACCCTCTGGAAGCCACAGAGGTGGCTCATCTCACACACACCAAACCCACCCTAGCTGCCCAGAAAGGCACCTTCACCCTGAGGAGGAGGGAATAGAGGGGGGGGCTTTCTCCATAGGCTCACTGGGGTCCCTGGGTTAGGAGCCTGGGCCCTTAATACCCCCACCATATGACACGCATGCATACTCCAGTGCAGGATGCCAGCTGAAAAAGGTGTCTAGGGGTGACAGAAAGGATCGGGAAGACCTGGGGGCCATCCTTGTATCATAGTGACCACAACCCTGGAACTTAAAAATAGCCCAAACACACTAGCCCCAGTGTCTACATGTGCCTGGCACTGTGCCAGCCAAGTTACAGCCTTGCCAAACTCTGGCTATTAGAATTCTCACAACTATCTCACGAGACAAATACTAAGTCTATTCCATTTTACAGAGGAAAAAACTGAGGCCCAGAAGAATGAGTGCCCTCACACAGGCAGTACCTCAGTGGCTAGCTGGGATTCAAACTCACAACCATGACTCCAGGCCTGAGATTTGGTACTGGAGTCAGCCACACTTGCTTCTAACCAGGAAGTCTTTAAGGGGATGTCTGCATCACTGATGTGTTTCCGTATCAACCCCCATGGTAGATGGTATCTTCTAATATGGGCATCATAATATGTCTTCCATCCCACATACTCTTCCTACTATGTGACAGTGCCACTCGTCTGTGACTACAACAGAAGTGACATTATGTGACTTCCAAGGCTAGGTCCAATAAAAGATGACAAAGCCTCTACTTGATTCTCCTGGGAAGCTCACTGTTAACACCCAGTGCTGTGCTATAAGGAAGCCTGGGCCACATGGAATGGTTCTGGTTAGGTGTTCCAGATGACAACCCCAGCTGGGGCCCAGCTGACAGCCAGCATCAATTGTCAGACATGTGTGAGAAACACTTCCAGACAACTGCAGCCCAGGCATGGTCTGATGGCAGATGTATGAGAGACCCTGGGCAGGACTTGCCCTCACTCGGCCCAGTTATTCCCCAGAGGTGTGAGAGGGAAGGTTTGGGGGGATACAGCATAGATACATGAGTCACCATGACAGTTTTGAGACAGGCCGTTATGGACCATTATTTCACTTCCAAGATACACAGTGAACAGCATCTTTTCTGATTCACACATGCAAGTTTCAACCTGCTTGGCTTATTGGTATTGCTGGGTGCAGATTTTGATTTTTTTTTTTTAACCTCAAAGCTTTGGTAATGACCCATATAACTGAGATACCCTCCCTCCCCTTCCTCTCACACACACTTGTGGCCCAACTAGACCCTGGCAAACAGGTGGCACTCCTTCAACATGTCTGTAATTCCCAAGCACACTAAGGGGTATAGGCTATTCTTGGCTATTCTGCTGTTTGTCCAAACAGCCTGAACTTAAAAATAAATTCCCAGATGGCAGGTACTGACAGACAGACAAACATACACACCCTGATATGGGTTTATTTAGGGGAATTCAGGCCTCCCATTGTGCACAGAGAAGTCTCCCCCAGGGTAAAGAAAGACTTTGTTTGACATTTTCCAGTTTTGTGTCATGTGTGGATTGAGGACAGAGTGTGTAGACAGTTTTATTGAGATATAATTCACATACCATGACATTCGGCCCTTTAAAGTATACATCAGTGGTTTTTAATATATCTAAAGTTGTGCAACCATCACTATAATCTAACCTTAGGACGTTTTTATCACCCCCAAAGAAACCCTGTGTTGACAGCACTCACTCCCCATTCTCTCTTTGCAGGCCTAGGCAACCACGAATCTGCTTTCTCTTTCTGTGAATTTGCCTATTCTGGACATTTCATCTAAATGGAATCACATAACATGCAGTCTTTAGCAAGTGGCTTCTTTCACTGAGAACAATATAATGGTTTCCAAGTGCCTCCTTGCTGTAGCTCGGATCAGTACTTTATACCTTTCTGTGGCTGCAAAATATCCCATTGCATGGATCGATCACATTTTGGTTTTTTCTTCATCAGTTGATGGACATTCGGGCTGTTCTCATTGTTTGCTTCTTATGAATCATGCTGATATGGTATGTCCCTATATGTATGGACATATGTTTTCCTTGCTCTTGGGTAGATAACAAGTAGAACTGCTGTGATCTCTGGACTTTGCACTCTGTCCCCTTGGTTAAGAATCCATTATCTTCCTCCCCATTAAGAAGCCCAAGCAACTACCTCCATCCTTCAGGTCTCTTAGAGGAAACCTTTTTTTTTTTTTTTTTTTTTTTGAGACAGAGCCTCAAGCTGTCCCCCTGGGTAGAGTGCCATGGCATCACAGCTCACAGCAACCTCCAACTCCTGGGCTCAAGTGAGTCTCCTGCCCCAGCCTCCCAAGTAGCTGGGACCACAGGCGCCCACCACAATGCCCGGCTATTTTTTGGTTGCAGCCATCATTGTTGTTTGGCAGGCCCGGGCTGGATTCGAACCCACCACCCTAGGTGTATGTGGCTGGTGCCTTAGCCACTCAAGCCACAGGCACTGAGCCGTCTTTTTGAATCTTAATGTCTTACTTTTCATATTTAGATCTATAATCCAAAGGGGATCACTTTCATGGATGGTATGAGAGAGGGAAAAAGCTTTATTTTTTTTTCCCCAGGCAGATAAGTTTATTGAAAAGACCGCATTTTCTCCTCAATCTAGTCTAGAAGTCAAGCATACCTATGTGGTAATTTCTTTTTCTTGTCCCTCTGTTCCACTGATTTATTTGTTCATTCTTCTGCTAATGTCATACAGTCCTAATTAAGTACTATGGCTTTAAAATTCTTGATCTCTGGTAGAGCAAGGCCTCCTACATTGTTCTTATTCAAGAGTTTCTGGCCCATTACAGGCCATTTTGCACAAGGATAAAAAAAAAAAAGCTATTGTGATTTTTTTTCTTTTTGCAATTGCTTTGAATCTGTAGAGTACCTTGGGGAAAATTCAAATCTTCGTTAACATTGAGTTTTCTAATCCATGACTAGACTATTCCTCCATTTATGAATCTTTCTTCAATTTTCCTAAACACTGTTTTATTTAATAGTTCTCTTTGTTGAGACCAAGAACTTCTTTCATTTGATTTATCTCTAGAGATTTGATTTCTTTTGTGATATACTATGAATAACACCTTTAAAAAAATACCTTTTGTTTGTTGCTGACACGTGGAGATGCATTTTTTTTTCCTTTGGTAAAGTTTAACCTTATATCTAACAAACTTGCAAAATTATAGCAAAAATCTAACAAAATTATATTCTAATAATTTATTTGCATACATAATTATATAGCTTGTGAATTATGACAGCTTATTTTCTTGTTCAGCAGAAATTTTAGGACCATGTTCAGTAGAAGTGGTGATAGCAAACAACTTTGCTTTTTTCTCAGTATCAGAGAGAAACCTTCAACATTTCACTAATCAGTATTACTTTTGTTGAACCCTTTTTTATAGATATTTATTATCAGGTAAATGGAGTTCCCTTTTATTCTTAGGGTACATTTAATACAGTGTTTTTTCTGTATTGATTAAAATGATCATATGATCTTCATAGGAAGTTTAATTGCCAATTTTCCTATGGGCTTCTTTTCCTGAGTAGGCAGAGAAGCAAAAGTTGAGATATTTCCTATATTAATATCATTTTTTTTTTTTTTGAGACGGAGCCTCAAGCTATCCCCCTGGGTAGAGTGCCATGGCATCACAGCTCATAGCAACTCCAACTCCTGGGCTCAACCGAGTTTCCTGCCTTAGCCTCCCAAGTAGCTGGGACCACAGGCGCCCACCACAACGTCTGGCCATTTCTTGGTTGCAGCCATCATTGTTGTTTGGTGGGCCCGGGCTGGGGATTCAAACCTGCCACCTTAGGTGTACGTGGCTGGTGCCTTAGCTGATTGAGCCACAGGCGCTGAGCCAATATCATTTTTTTTTTAAAAAGAGCATGCTAGTATGTATAAGTGTCTCTAATGAGAGGTGAAACAAGAACATGTGTATTGGACTTATTTTGATGTAAGAAACTGGTCGTTGAATGATTAAAAGAAAAAAGGAAAAATAACTTTCATTTGTTGTGATTATGTTAGTAAGTGAGGGCGATGCCTTAGGACTTAGTTCAATATGGAAGCCAAGGGATAAAGGGCCTGCCAGAGTTTTAAAGAACAATTTATTTAATTCTTGATATATCTGAAGCTGAGAAGGATTTAAAAATTCATCGTCATTATGTGTGTTAACCAGACTAATGCAAAAGCACTGTGATTTCAAGATAATTTCCAAACACATCATGAGCCACCATGAAAAAGTAGGAAAACAATTAGACATGTAATAGTTTATTTTTAATGGATTCATTCCATCATTACAAGTTTGAATTCTGCTTCTAATTTCCTTTAAGCCTGCTTACAAATGTGACTCAACTCACATGCAAACATCAGGACAGGATGGTTTCAAGAAAACTGACTCAGAATTAAAGGGGAAAATTTATTGCTCAGCTTAGTTTTGGAATCATTTTTTTGAGTAGCTCTAAAGTCCCTAATGCAGGCTATCAAAACATGGGAATATGTATTTCACTAAGATATGTAGTTCTTGATTTAAAGTAAAATGAGTGAGATTTTTATTATTTGGATTTGGAAAAAATTCTTGGGATGCTTTTCTTGGCAGAGTCTACTATTGGCATAAGCACTGTAGTGATTTTTTTTTTTTTAATATCTTTACTCCTAGTGGGTAAGCAGTTGGTGTTGAAATAAAGTTGAGATCTTTTTTGAAGAAAGTGGGAAAAATTCCTTTTTAAGATAAAAATACTGTGACAGTTGGACCCCAACATTGTTCATTTGCCTTTCAGCAGGAAGATGACATTTACAACCTAAGACAATATTAAGAACTAAAAGAACTTTAGAGCTCTTTAGTCCTATTCCTTCCTTTTAAAGTTGAGGGTTCTGACCTCCAGGAGACTTCCTTGTCTTGTCCAAGATCTCCCAGGAATGAGAGCAGAACCCTAGGCTTTCCTTAATGCATCATGGTGCGTCAGGGTGGCAATTGTTCATTTTTTATTTCTCTAGTAACCCTAAACTCCAAATTCTGGAATCATCTTTGTTGCGGTCACCCTTTCCCAGTTGACAGATGTTGACACTTTCCTGATATTTCTAGGCAACTTGGTCCATGGCCCTTCCCTTCCCCAGTGGTCCATCTGGTTTTATGTTTAGCCTTTTCACAGGTTGCTCATCACACATTGCCTTTTAGTTCAGCTGATGGATGGGAGGGGAAGGAGGAATTTCCACATTCCTTCCAGAGAAGGAAGGTAGGGCCATGACCCTTCATTGTCATCATGCTTCATGGTGGATTATCTAGATAAGCATTCTTTTCATAGTACCAAGATTTATTCTGCTACCTTCCTGTACTTAATCATAATTAAAAGAATGTCTGGTCCCCTAAGTTGTATTGCAAAGGGTCCGTCTGTTATTTAATCACTTGGGGCACAGTAAGGAAGTTGAGTGAAGAAAGAAAAATAGATGTTACTGCTGTCATATTTATATGTCCCTGTTTAAGGTAGTTTTCTTCTTTCAAGTCTTCCTAGATTATCCTCTACCCATTTTATTCCTCTAGGGAACCCCAAAGTCTTTACTGTATAGACTGGGGATTGGCAAACTAAAGGGCCAGATAATCAATATCACATAAGCTTTTTAAGCCAGAGAGTCTTTGTTGCAACTACTCAACTGCTGGTGTGGTACAAAAGCAGTTAACACATAAACAGTGGTTGTATTCTAATAAAACTTTATTTTTAAAAACAAACTGGGTTTGGTCTGCAGTTGTGATTTGCTAACCCCTGGTTTATACCAACAGTTTCTAAATTTTGGTTTTTGGACCAGGTGTCTTAGAATCATCTGGGGAACTTTGGAAATTACAGGTTTCTGGGCCTTACTCCCAGAATTTTTGATTAACACCTTGGAGCTTGGAAATCTGTGTTTTTAAAAGTTCCTTAATTGGCTCAGCACCCATAGCTCAGTGGTTAGGGTGCTGGCCACACACACCAGGGCTGGCAGGTTCAAACCTGGCCCAGGCCTGCCAAACAACAACAAACAACGCCAACAAAAAAGTAGCCAGGCATTGTGGCGGGTGTCTGTAGTCCCAGCTACTTGGGAGGCTGAGGCAAGAGAATCGCTTAAGCCCAAGAGTTTGAGGTTACTGTAAGCTGTGATACCTTGGCACTCTACCAAGGGTGACATAGTAAGACTCTGTTAAAAAAAGAAGTTCCTTGACTATGCTGGCCGGGCACATTACTAAAGCAATGATTCCTTCTACTTATTTGCCCCCTTCCCTTCCTCCTCTCTATATACAAATATAGACATAATATCGTGCTTTTTGTTTAAAAAATATAAAATGGTACTATTCTGTGCAATTCTGCATATTGCTTGTTTATTTCTTTGCCTTTTTAAATTGAGGTATTTATCTTTTACTGGTCTCTAAAAATTCTTCCTATAATAAAGGATTTAGTCTTTTGTAATATGTTGTACATACCTTCCTTCATTATAGCATTGCCTTTTAACTTTTTGGAGTCGTGTGAATTTCCAAAAAAAAACTGATGGAGTAAAATGCATCAGTTTGTCTCTTTAAGGCATTGGTCTCCACTAGAGATGATTAGCAAGGTCTGGAGACAATTTTTGGTTGCCAGGACTTAGAAGGAAGGATTCTATTGGCTTCTAGTAAGTAGAGATGAAGGGTGCCGCTGAATATCCTACAGGGTAGCCCCTCATGAGAGAGAATTATCTAGTTCAAGGTGTCAAAGTGCTGAGGTTGAAAAAACCTTTCAGGCTATTGTTTTGATTCTTTGTTTAATAAGATATGTCCTCTTTCTATGATACTAATATCCACGTTCAAATATGTATTAAAAGTTTCATGATTGAATCTGCTGCTCAGGCAAATTACTAACATAAGGGTCCATTCTACTTATTTCTTAACACCACAGGCACATTTTCTGTTCTTTCTCTTACATGCCTCTATTCTCCTCCTCATCTCTTGGTTAGTGTCATGAACCCCTGTGTCCTCTCAGTAATCAGTGTGGTGCTGGGTCATATGGACCAGCATTTTAAGTTTCCTTCTGGGCTTTGTTGCATTCAGTCTCCTCCCATTCCCTAGGGTGCCTCTGCCCACTGAGCATGGGCATCAACGACAGAGGGGCTGACCTCTAGTCTGCTTAGTTCTTCTCTGGACCTTTTGAAAACCGTGTCTGTGAAAGCCAAGTGGCTGTCAATAGAATCCTGAGCCACTGAGCTGGAAGAAATCTTGGTGTTGTAACTCCCAGCTCCTCCTCTAATGCTGGAGGAGCGCGCATGCAGAGCAGGGGAACAACTTTTCCTAAGTCTCCCACCTACCTGTGCAGAGCAGGGCTGTCATCAGATGCTGCTGGCTCAGCCAGCTCCACTTTTCCATCAGAAAACTCCCAGACTACCTCTTCTTTCTGGAAGCATCCAGAACCTCTGGCTTAGTTTTTTTTTTTTTTTTTTTTGAGACGGAGCCTCAAGCTATCCCCCTGGGTAGAGTGCCATGGCATCACAGCACAGCTCATAGCAACCTCCAACTCCTGGGCTCAAGCGAGTCTCCTGCCTCTGCCTCCCAAGTAGCTGGGACCACAGGCACCCGCCACAACGCCCGGCCGTTTTTTGTTGCAGCCATCATTGTTGTTTGGTGGGCCCGGGC